>JAYMSZ010000674.1:0-17984 GCA_036897665.1 Pelargonium citronellum
AAAGTTGCCACAAAAATACAATCAAAACAGACAGTTGAGAGTTGTTATATATTACCGAAAGTGAACATTTTGTTCATTAAAATATTAAATATGCAATGCAGCTTATCTGGATGGAGATTGATACAAGGAAAGAATATATGATTTTCATTCAACTATAAATTAGTGGTATTCTTAATTGGAGCAATTATTTGTGTTTAAAAAAGATTCTAGTTCATTTCAAAAAAAAGAAAAAAAGATTCTTGTTATTTCTTTTATCCTTATTGTTATCTACTTATATATGCATTTTATAAAATTAAAAAAATTATTTTTTATAATACATCTTAAGAGCTTGTTCGAAAGGTTGCAAAACTCTTGCATGACCATATTTACATTAAACTTACCGATGTTTGGTTGTTAGAAGTATTGAGCATTCCTTCCAAACGTTGAAGTTGTATAGCAATTTTGGCATAATTAAGCTTCGGCCTTCAAGGGTTTGGTGGCTCCTACACCTCCCGCAACAGCTCTTATGAAATATTCAATCCAAGTTTATCCGATAGAGAAACAAATGACTTAATTTCTGGGTCAATTGGGTCGTAAACTTTCTAAAAAATGCAATCTCTAAACTAGAGAACTAAGTAGATGCATACATAGTTTCGTTAATAATCAGATAAAAACATTAAAATCCTCTTCTCTAATCTTCAAAACGTGTATTACCTGCAAATGCAATACATCAAACTCAACTACGACTATGTCCTAACTGCGTTCTGCAACTCAATTCAAAGCTTCCTGAATAATGATCATTGCTTCCACCACTTGGCTTCACTGATTCACTCTCAACTCTTACGATCCCCAGCGCAACATCTTCCTGAGTTGTCACGCACTATCTAGTCTCCACCTACATGTCTTCGAAAATGGCCCGCGTAAGTTTAGCTGTAACTCATCTTTAGTTGGAGACTTCCATATTTCTAATCGAGTGGTTTCTACTTTAGCAATTAAAGACGAATCGTAATTAAATACATATGATAAGATGAAAAAAAAACATAAATCAAAATTTAGAAACCACTTGGGCTTTACTGACTCACTCTCAACTCTTACGACCCTCACCCCGGCATCTCCCCGAGGCGTCACGCACTATCCAACCTCCCCCTACTTGACGCCTTTGTAAATGGCCCTGTGTAAGTTCAATTGTAGCCCGTCCTTAGTCGAGGACTTTCATTTTTCTAATTGAGTTGTTTCCGCTTTAGTAATTAGAGACGAATCGTAATTAAATACATAAGATGAGATGAAAATTTAGAAAGCCACAAAAGAATAAAACGAAACCCAAAGTTAGTTGATTGATTGGGGAAAGGCCAGCTAGGGGAGCAAAAATGTCAGGTCGGCTCAGCTAAAAGAGACGTAAGTAAAGCGTGTGAGCCCCAGTGGCATATCCGGTAATTAAACTAAACAACAGGCCTAAACATATAAGAGGACACGTATATATTCATATCACATATCGGACAGAGAAATCGAAAACCACTCGTCGTCGTGCTGTCATTGTGCTGTAGCTCAAGCTAAACTTTCTTTCTTCTTCTTCTTCTTGGCAAACATATCTGCAATTTCTGTCTTTCTCTCTGTTTTCTTCTGCTTCCTCTGCGCCTTGTCACCGTCAATTTCAAGCTGTAATGGAGGATCGTAAGGAGGTGAGTCATGCTCTGTTCTTGCTCTGTTCTTGCTCTGTTTTTCTTGCTTATCAGCATACAAATTTGCCCAAGTTTTGTTTTTGGGTTATTGGACTCCGATGATTCGTGTTGCTGTTTTCTGGGCTTGGGAGCAGAAAATTTTCATGGGTTTTTCTGTTTACACCGTAAAGTTCTAATCTTTCTTTATTTTGTTTCTTTGGGTTTCTGGGCAACCAAACAAGCAGAGCAAGAACTGAACTTTCTTCATTTTTTTATCTGTTTGCTCCTGAGGAATTCTGGGGTTTCATCCAAGCATATAAATTTTGAAAATGCTCATGTTGGGTTTGCTATATTATTCTGTGTAGATTTGGATTCTTGGATCTGTGTGTTGTGTAGTGGTCCATTTTTGGCTCTGCTTTTGGGTCTCCAGTCTTAAAAGCCGGAAAGTTTCTTGTTTTCTTTTCCTATTTTCATGAAGTCACATGAGTACTGAGTCATTCAACTTTTTTTTTTTTTTTTTCCTTTTCAAAACTGCCCCTTTTGAAAGGGTTTCGAAAGGTCAATCAAGTTGCTATTCTTTTTGTTTATCTTCATTTGTTGGACTCGATGCACTTATTTTATTATATATTTTTGAGAGGCTCTGAAGATTGTATCTTTGTATACTATACTCATTCAAAATATTGTCAAATGTTTGAATTTGACTAAGATGTCTGCTATGGATGTAGTGTTTTTTGTTTACTAGTTTTGTGTAGTCTTGGTTCTTGTTTTAGTGGAAATTTGGGGTTTGAGGAGCACTGTGAAGGTTCTATGGTTGATCACTTTGAATTGAGTTTCAAATTATAATCAGAATCTTGATGGTTTTGTGATTGAAATTCAGCTGATGAGGGTTTAACTTTAATGATCTGAGAAATTTTACTTAGAAATTGATAGAAACATTGATACTTGTGAGTTGTGATGTGATCAAGTAATGTGTGAAGAGCTTTGATTGTTTTGATGAGTACTTAGTTTGAGTTTCCTTTATGCAGAAGAATGCCCCGTGGCTATCAGTGCCGCAATTTGGGGATTGGGACCAGAAGGGACCGTTGCCGGACTACTCTCTTGATTTCTCGAAAATAAGAGAAATGAGGAAGCAGAACAAGAGGGATTTGTCAAGGGCGAGTGTTGGGAACGAGGAAGAGCTCATGACCTCGACCACCTCCTCCAACGAGAAAAGCGCCCACAGTGATCACCATTTCCATCAAAACCACCACTCTCCCTCTGTAAGATTCCTCGGCTTGTATTGATTATTGTGTTTGGCATTAAATTAGTAACATTTGAATACAACTTTAATGTTAGTAGTTGGTAGCTATAAAAGAATGGCATGATGAGGAATGTTTCAATAATGACATGCATGTGGTTAGGTTGTATGGACATTGTTATTTAATTCTATGGGTCTGCAACCATAAACTAAGAGCCTGAAAGAGGAATCCCTGTGAAACTGGTCACTGCATCATTGTTTCATGTTAATCTATCTCTCGTCGAAAGAATGTAAAGTATGTTACCACTTGATATACTAGTTGTGTCCTCCACTTGTAAACTTAAGATTTTGAGTTGAAGTTAAGTTTAACATGGCTCTAGATAAGAGCACAAAGGTCTTTTTAGTAACTGGGTTGCATGCTTTTGGGATTTCCCCGAGTTTTAGCAAAATGCACGAGGTTTTGTCCATTGTGAGATTCGATGGGTCATTTGTGTATGCAAGTCTCATTAACCATGATATTCTGGTGCATTGAGAGCTTATTCATTCAAGATTTTTTCATGTAACCTAACAATAAAAAACTAAGGCCTTGGAAATGGAAATTCTTGAAGTTTTGTTTGTTTCTTGGTGACAACCAATCTAGAATACTGCAAGATCAATTGTTTATTGTTAGTTGTATTGGTAAGGACGGCGAATAATTCATTGCATGTGCACAAAGATATTTCTTCGTAAAAAGATGTAGATTCGTTGTTTATGATCTGATCTCTCTCTCATTTAGTTAATTTTGTTTGGCAGACTAGGAGGAGCTTCTTCAGTTACTTCAACTGCTGCGTGAAAGCTTGAGGCGGATGGAGCCAATCTACAAATCCCTAATTGAGTGCAACGAAGATGATGATTTCGGAGATTTTTCATCCCCTCTTTCTTCCTCAACCATGTGTCGTGCATTTCTTCGGATAAAAACTTCCCATTTGGGAACGGTATATCATGTATTCGTGAAAGTTTTCGGTATATCATTTGTTGCTCTCCTCTTCTCTTGAAGTGTAGTTACTAATTAAAATTCTGCTATGTATGAACTTATGGTACTTGATCACTGAAAAAAATGAGGGTTGTGGAACTTTGTCAAATACAGTAAGCATGAATCATAGAACAAAATATGTTAGGTCATTTTTCATGGTAACCTATTGCATGGAAATTTAGGTGTTGCAATAATGGCAAAAGAAAATTGGTTCATTCATTTCAAACTTAATTAGTTTATTTTCTTTATACATGGTAAGAGTGTTTTTAGACCAACTTTTCATGCACGATATCGCCAAATGCGTACATTAACTGTCATTAACTCGATGTCCCAAATTTGAATACAAACGAAACTCTACAAACGAAAAAATCAAGAACGGGCCAGAGTGGGTGGGAAATGGTCTCCTCGTTCCCGTCCTCGTTTGAAGAGTGGAATTTTTTCCCTCCATCCTCCGTTCCCCTAGAAGATCAAATTCATTTTCATCGCTCGTTGGGTCAAAATTATGGGTCCCATCAAATTTGAGTGTAATTGTCATCTTAATGAAATAAAGTCCATCTAGAGTAGACAATCGGTTGGACCGGACGGGTTCAACTTGGTTAAAATTCGAATTTTTAGTGTAAAATGAACGGATTAGTATTTAGTACAACCTGACCTGATTGTTTTTTCTGCAAGAAAAGTTCGATCCGGTCCGAATTTCGGATGATCGCAGATTCGGACCCAAATTGCCCGCTCTAGTCCGAATATTGAAATTCCAAGATTTGTATGGGAAGGGAATAGGTTCAAATCCTAGTTGCAACTCTTAAGAAATTCAATTTATCTATATAATTTTGTATTCAACATTTCCAAGTGGCATGGATGGCGTGGCACAGATTAAACACACACGTACAGACCTTATCTTCTCTGTTGGCTTAACTGTATTTGGAGTCTGAGAGAGCTCGCCAAAACCATAATCAAATCAACCATGTTGATGACTATGCATCATTCCATTGCTAAGCCAGCTGCTGCTTATATTTTCAATGCAAAATGCTCTCAAAACCGGCGCATCAGAGCCTCGTCTGCTGCATTTTCTGGTGTGGATCTCAAGTCTCTCGAATCCGCCATTGCCAAGGTTTGATTCCACAACTTTTGTACCCTTCTTTTTTTCAGTTTCAGCCCATAATGTAAAGTATCGATTTTTAGGAGTACGAGTAGTTATGTGATTATGGGTAGTAGCTTAAATTGCTTGTTGTTTATGAAATCAATCTTTAATTTGATTTAGCTGAATGGGGATGATGAATTGTAGATGTTTAATTTGGAAATTCAGAATGTGGGAATCTCGAGAATTTGGAATGGGAACGATATCCTCATTGTTCATGGTTGAATTAGTACTTTTTGGTCATTCCATTCTCATTTTTTATTCCCATTCCAAATCCCGAAATGAGTGTCTTAGTTTCCATTTTGAGAAAAATTAGAAAAAAAAGGACACTCATTTTGGGACAGACAGAGTATAGCGATTTTGTATAATCATGGAAATATAGAGACGGAGTTCTGATGTTCTTACAAACTCTCATGTATTAAGTAATTCTGTTTAATCTGATTATTTCTCTATAATGGATAACTGATGGACATATATATGCTTCAGAAAGATAGTGATGCTGTGAAAGAGGCACTGGATCAACTGAACGAAGACGGTTGGGCCAAGAAATGGAGTTCTCAGCCTTATATGTCACGCCGTACGGTCAGTCTTCATTACAAGTGTGAAGTTCTGGGAAAAGTGCTACTACATTAGCCACATCCACAAACCCATGCATTCATGTACATGAATAATGTATATCTGTTCACTGCTTTGAAGACGTACTCTTTTATGTGTTTTCTTGGTAGGAAACTGAGCAATTCAGTTTCTCTTGTCAAATGCCAGACATCTCTCAGGGAGTTGACGACTCTTGGAATTAAAAACGCGGAGAATCTTGCAATTCCTAGTGTCAGAAATGATGTAAGTATCAATACACAAACATTTTAGTTGAGTTTGTCACATGGGGAGCGAGCACAAACATTGTGACCTTCCCTGAATTCGCCACTAGAACCTAGTTCCCAACAACTTGGAACTATAGTCCTGAGAGGTGTAAATATGGATGTGAATGTTTAGCTATGAACTGTTTGATCATTTTGCGAAAATTTGATCTATCTGGTTAATGCAGGCGGCTTTTCTTTTCACAGTGGTGGGAACAACAGGATTTTTAGGTGTTATTGCAGGCCAGCTTCCTGGGGTAACTTGCATTTCTTTTCCTCTGCCCATATGCCATATAGACTAGGATTGAAGAGTATGATTTGTCGGATGATCTCTTGCTACAATTTGACAAGACGTGTTATTAACAGAATGCATGGTTTTCTAGTTTTCGTCTCTCTCTTGTATTTTCGTTTGTTTACGCTGTTGTTCATTTCTTATTGCCTGTGTATCACTGTAAGATAATCTCCAAACATTTCTAGACTAAAATATCCTCATTTGATGAACTTAAACAGTATTATGAAGAGGGATTCGGGTTGCTACTGATGTTGTTACTTGTTGCTTTATATGTACTGTCAATGTAGGATTGGGGCTTCTTTGTGCCATACTTGATTGGGAGCATTTCTTTGGTGGTTTTGGCAGTTGGGAGCATCGCCCCTGGGTAAAAACTATACTTCTTGAGACCCAAAATAGTCATCATTTGGATTTAGTCCTTGTACTATCAAGTGTTTGGCTTTAGTCCAAAGTTGGACAAAGTTATTGATTTTAGTCCAAAGTTCGAGCAAATCGTTTGATGGAAGGACATTCCTTCAAATAGGTTGACGGAATCGTTTGACACATCATATGACACATCAGCACTTTCAAACGATTTGCTCGAACTTTGGACTAAAATCAATCACTTTGCTCAACTTTGGACTAAAGCCAAACACTTGATAGTACAAGGACTAAATCCAAACGTTTTGGATAGTACAAGGACTAATCCTAACCTTAATCCTTTGTGTTACTTAAATTTGAGTTGAACACTCCATGAAAGCTTGTGCTAATGGACACTCTTGTATGGTATTATAGGCTGCTTCAAGTTGCAATTGGTAGCTTTTCAACATTTTTCCCGGACTATCAGGAGAGGATCGTTAGACACGAAGCGGCTCATTTTTTGGGTAATCTCACTATGCACATCCCATATACTGATATACATTGTATGCACACATATGGATCCAAACTGTCTAATGAAATAATGTTATGTTTGAATCTTAGTTGCCTATCTGCTCGGCCTTCCCATATTGGGGTACTCGTTGGATATCGGGAAGGAGCATGTCAATCTTATCGATGATAAGCTGGAAAAGCTTATATATAGCGGACAAATCGACGCCAAAGAACTAGACCGGTGAGTGTTAAACTGCTGAATCTATCAGAATATGAAAATGTTGCATTGTTGGTTTGGATATCAGACATCAAAGTCCAAATGGTAATTTTCAGGTTGGCAGTTGTAGCAATGGCTGGACTCGCAGCAGAAGGCTTAAAATATGACAAAGTGATCGGTCAATCTGCCGATCTTTTCAGTCTTCAGGTTAGTAACAAGTAACAACCATTTGCTCATCATTATATAAGCTGACACGTGTAGGGTCCAACTAGTATTTCAAGTCAAGTCACAATGAGATGGACCTAACTTAAGTCGGGAGTATCACTTAACAGTCTCCAAACGTGCAAGCTCATTGTTGGGTCAAGTTTAACATGGTATGATTGAATTTGTGATCATTGCATAAAATGTGTGTTTCAACAGAGATTTATAAACAGGAGCAAACCTACACTCAGCAAAGATCAGCAGCAAAATCTTACGAGATGGGCTGTAAGTTCCCAACTTATCCGAGTTTTGATATTATGTTTTGTTTCTTATGTCAGCTATGTTGATGAAAATGAATATAGGTTTTGATCGCGGCGTCTCTAATAAAAAACAACAAGGTTACTCATGAAGCCTTGATGACAGCAATGTCAAATAAGGCAACAATATTGGAATGCATTGAAGCCATAGAGAAAGCTGCTGCATAGTTGTACTAGTCATGAAGATCCTCCTCCTCTTCTTCTTCTTCTTCGTCAGATTCGCATTTCGTTGTTGAATTGTTGCTCGAGCATTGTTCGTCTTGTTCTTTAAGTCTTTTGTTTGCAGGTACAGAATATGTATACGTTATGTACACAAAAAGCACATTGTAACTATTGAGCATTAGCGAATGGTTTTCGAATAAAATCAGATTGGTTTTAAGTAGTATTGGATTTCGGATACCGCAAGTTCAAATCCAAACTGCTCTGTCCAACTCTGGGGATGTTTGGCAACTAATTTAGTTCAAGTTCAGTGGATTTACTGGTTGATATTTTCTATAGACATTTGTTGGTTTGTGTATGGAATGTAGGTAAGTTTGTTTGGCTAACACCCAATTCCACCAACATTTGCAGCTAAAATGAGTCTGGCATGATTGAGAATATATGCTCATGCAATTCCAACAAAGGTGAGAGAGAATTTTATTTGTGCCTTTAATGCCCTTACCTTTAGAGAGCTGTGTTGCTTCAATTAATGAACAAAGAGAGAATGAGCCGGGTCAGCTTGTGCTTCTTCATCAGCTGGGCAGCTAACATAATGTCTGGTTAGGGCAGATTTTAAGTATATGGACAATTCTGAAATTTCTACACATCCACCAAACCAGCACAGATAGGCAAAATGGGCATACAAATGAAGATGCTATTTATTTGGAAATGTAGCAAATACATACCTTATTTCAAAGTTGTACAACTTCGTACATTATTCTCATATATATGTGTATATATATAGAAGTTGGATGGATATATCTTCGACAAAGCAGTATCTACGTGGAGGAAGAAAATAACAAAAAAATACTCTGCATTCTGAACTTACAGCCGCCCATACATTGCAAGGATTTCTCGAAGTCTCGCTGCTTCTTCCTTGAGGCTGCCAAAGCTCATATTTCTTGGTATCCTCCAACCCCAATTGCCAAACTGCATTTAATAAAAAAGACATCACGCAAAGCCGAGTATAATATCTATCATTCGTTTCAAAATGACCGTCTTGATTCACCTTATTGCAAATGTCAATGATGATTTTATCAGTGGTTGACTTTTACCTCATGTGCCTTGGTTTTACTAAACTCAAATGGTTCTTCTAACTAACTTTTCTCAAAAGATGTTTTATTCACACTTTGCTCGCTAAAATAGATAGGGAAGATTCTGTGTGAGACAAATAAACTTGACAAACAACACACTCATTTGGGATGGAGGAAGTATTTTGAACTACACAAGTTTGTTTGATGTAGGGTGAAATGTGAAAAAGACATTAATACAAGTCTAGATTTTAGCTGGGGCCAGGAGGTTTGGAAATTAAACTTGACTCCACACCAAAAGCTTAAGCTCTCCAACCGGTATATCAAGTAGCAATAGACTGCACGTGAATACGTGGACCAAGATGGGACCTAAGGCGGACGGGTAACTAGGCCAAAACAAAACCATCATTGATACCATGTTAAACTTGACTCCTACCAAAAAGCTTAAGCTAATAGGTGCACTGTATAACTAGTATATCAAGTGAGACAGACTTCACATGATGACCACATGACGATAAAGCACAACATCATTCATTTTCATCTAATATTCTAATGTACTCACAGAAAGTTTACCTGAGTTGCAGGTATATTCATCCTGGCATCATTCCCTAGCCGAAGAATATCTTGCATCGGAACGATTGAAGTTTGAGCAATTGAAGCTTGTGCAGCCTGGATTAGTTTCCATGGGATGTCATCTTCTCCAGTAAATGATAGATATTTCATTACCTGAAACAACCATAATTACAAGTGAAATTTGCTTAAAAAATAAATACATAATAATATCAAGTGAAATAAGGAGACATGAATCTTATCCAAAAGCAGTGTGTTTTTTGACATATATATTCCCTAAGAAAAGCACTCACATGAGACTTCTCTTCTTGCTTCAATTTGTCCCACCAACCTTGTGTCTACCACAATCAATTAAGAAAGATAAGGCTACATTAAGTATGTGTAAGAAAATAATTCAAATTACGCAGAGAAATTGTAATTAATCCCTTGAAGTAAATCAAGATACATTTGTACTCGCGTACCCTGAAGCATTCCAACAGACCATATATGAAGATTCATTTAACAAATGTCCCAATAGTGGTTGGAAGATGCCACCAAGGCAATCAGTAAGGACAATATTCCAGCAACAGATTGTAATGTGCACAGCGTTAACCAAATCTTACCGTGTCATTATCATGAGTTCCAGTATAGACAACTTGATTGGGCTCATGGTTATGAGGTAAATGTGGGTTATCAGCATTACTTCCAAAAGCTGGATCAAGAAACACAGGACTTGTTACACCAAGTAAACATCCAAGAAACCTCTCAAAGTTAACTATTTAGAATGACAATATAACTAAAATTAAGCTTACCAAATTGGAGGACAGCCATTCCAGGTGCACCGATGGATTTCCTAAGCTCAACAACATCCTTGGTGATAACTCCCTATCACAAGATAAACGTAGATGGTTGAGACAATAGCATATTATAGAAAATATTTCAAAACAAAGATCGCTTGTAACCTTCATGCTAAGAATGACAGATAGTATCATAGTACAGCCTTCAAACCCGGAAAACAAGTATCTTAAGCCTATGTATGCAGAAGTCAATAACATCAAAGAAGCAATGACAAGGCATTACGAGCTGTCAACCTATTTATCCCCCTCAGCCTAAACAGGCAATTTGCTCAAAAAAATAAAATAAATAAATAACAATAACAAATAAGAATACAACATAGATCCCTTGACCCAACTCACTTATTGAAGCACACCCTACAAACTAATAATTGAAGATTTGGACCACAGGAGCAGACATTGAACCTAATATACAGCTCCAATACAGGAAAGTACAACACAGGACAATTCTCGAATCATTGAAATATACCAAAGATTAGAGGGAGTAAATTAATATGTAATCTGATATACATACCAAATCTTCTGCTATTATATTGAGCTTTCCAACAGATCTGGTTATGGCATCAAATAAGGATTTTCCAGGTCCCACCTACTGTCAGCCAAAAGAGGATCTGGAGTGGATTACAGACATTAAAGAAGTTAAACTGCATCTAAATTATTGAGGACCTGACCTTCCATCGCCCCTCTGTTGCAATTTTTGCTTCTGCACATTCACTCAATGAATTAGTTTAACATGTGTAATTGTATATAAAGCAAGGATCATGCTTGATTCATTTCAACTCACCAGAAGGAACAGCCCAGTACCCAGCAAATCCTCTGAAGTGGTCTATCCGGAATTCATCATAAAGATTCTGTGCACGCCGGAGACGACGTACCCACCATGAGAATCCATCATTCTCCATTGCTTCCCAATCATACAAAGGGCTTTGAAGTAAAAAAATAAAAGTAATTATTAAGCTGGCTGGTACAGTATGACGAAACTGAAGTAATCAAACGTGTTCGTAGCACAAACCTGCCCCATAACTGACCAGTTTCACTGAAGGCGTCAGGGGGTACACCACTAACAAGAAGAGGATAACTCCTGCGGTTCTGCAACAAACAACAGATTACCTAGCAAGCAGTAGCAGCGATTGAATGACTTCAAACCATGGTTAAGGATCATACACAATCTGCATGGAACTACCCACCAGATTAAAGTGCTTCTTATTTGCCCAAACATCTGCACTGTGATAACCAACATATATGGGCATATCTCCCATTATGCTTATTCCCTTCATTTGTGCATAGCTGTGAAGTTTCTGCCACTGCCTTTGAAATAAGAACTGTTGAGCAATGAATATGTTTATCTACACAAGGGAAAGCAAATGTCAATAAGCACATGGGCTTCCAGCATTACAAGTAAATGGCAGAAGAGCCTATATATAGTGGAAGAGTTATGAGATTCTCACAAAATCCTTTTCTTTATGGTAAATTTCTTCCAAGGCTGCAAGATGGCGATTCTTCAAAGGTTCAGGCCACTGATACCAATTGAATGCATCTACTGTGCGGTCAATAGCAGCAAAATAAGCTGCATCTTCAAGCCAGCCTATGAAGTTGTACATAGAAAGATAGCATGAGATATGTCTGCACAGTCCACAACCATACTCGGAAAAATAACGCAGAAAAAAATAGTATGAAAGAATATCCATCTACCAAATTAACATGTTGAACCTACTATTTAAAAAGGAATAAATCAATTAATGTCCACAAAAATAGAGGAAGGTTCTCACTTGATATATCAGGGTCCCTACGGAAATCTTCAAGCTCACTTCTAAGGTCCCCTTCGCTATTAATAAGCTTTTCTGCAGCCTGAGAAAGAACAAATAAGATGCACTTTGGTGAGGAACTGCTCCAAAATTCTGGTATTAATACATAGGAATGAAGAACATATTTTCAGTACCTAGAATAAATCATGTTTTGAAAAGAACAAAAATAAAAAAAAATAAATGAAGCAAGAAGACAAGAAGATTTGCATTTGAATTGTCCAGTGTCCACCCATTCTACAAGATTGCCCACATCCATAGGGAGATCAACTCTCACACAGCAAAACTGCTTATGGAGCTGTGATGTTCTAGATGAAGATGACCGTGGGAGAGGTGAGACAGTGGTGCTTGTGCACATTTATACAGGAATAACTATTAATATGCATCAAGTTGTAGAAAATCGATCTTATAAAAATATTATGGCATTAGATAATTAACTACAAAGAGTTGAGGGATGATTTTGGTGCTAGGATAGATTCTACTGTTATGAGGATACAATCAACAATTTTACGACTTCAATATTAAGACTTCACAATCCATCTGGTTTTCAATTTACATAATATGTACATGAGAAAACTATCGCACGTACCTTCGCTATCAAAGGATCCTTCAAGTCAGCAACAGTGTCAAAGTTTACACGGTCATTCTCACTGCAAAGTTGACAAAATAGTTGTATGATCAACGAATAATGGACAATAGGTCTAAGCTCAATATCATAATACATCCAAACATTCGCTCACATTGGCTTTGGAAGCTCATCCTTTTTCAGCAAACCATCCTTGACAAGCTCTTCAAGAGAAATCAAAAGGGTGTTACCGCAATTTGCATCCTAATAGACAAAGTTGATTGGGAAGTGGATCAATAACACTTTCTATGAAGAAATTCGGTTGTGCAAATTTTGGGAAGTGGATCAATAACACTCTTGGTGCTGGAATGTTGTTCTTCAGAAAAAAGTTGATTGGTTGGGAGATGCAACAAATTTTGATGGTATAATCATTGGTTATACCATAAAGCCATTCTATGCAGATTGAGATCTCAAACAATGTGATCCTCTTTTAGCATATTTATTACCTCTGCTAAAAGATGCCCTCTCAATTAGCCTAATTCAAGATCAAAATGAAGGAAGCATCAAAGGAGTGAAAGTTACCCAAAATTTCTCCTCCATTATGTTTATTCACTTTTTAGTATATGAATAGTCAATTCCAGGTCAAAACCAGAGAAGCTTTGTTGATATCAAAGACACCAAAGTTTACCCTCCATTAATATTTCTTTGCTATGGTAGTCAATGCTCTCTCAGTTGGCCTCATTCAAGGTCAAAATCAGGGGAAACATTGACGAAACCAAAATGGCTCAAAATTTCCCCTTCTTTTTTTATTGCTGGATAGCTGCTTAGTTGTGGAAGAAAATTTATAAGAATTTTGTTGTGCAGTTAAGATTAGTTCAATCAGTAATGTAGTGTGAGCCTGTGAGGACAAGCAATAAACTTTGACATGTATTGAATTCAAATCAGCCCTAACACATCTCACTCAGCAGTGAACTTCAACTTTATTGGGACCAAGAGAAAGATATCTAATGCTCCCAATTCTATATATGAGACCAAAACATAAAATTTATAAATAAATGTATCATCACTAAAATGCTAACCGAATCTTTGCTTTTCTAGGATGACAGTAAAGTAATGTTTCATCCCATAAACATCACAAATGACATAATTTGCATATGAAATATTTGTCTCACCGCGCCTGAATAAGGAGATCCCTCTTCATTAGCCTTCCTTCCAGGAGGAACAAGAGGAAGAACCTGCATATAACACAAACTAAGAAGTTTCTAATGATGTAATGCCAAATAATTATTGCTCGTAAATAGCAATAACTGGCATAACACATAATTGGAAAAGTGAAGCAACAATTGCAACATAAGTAATTAGATATAAAACAATTACAGAATAATTATTTGAAGCTGTTGAAATATCAGAAGCATTTAAAATTTGTAATATGAAACAAAAATTTATATAATTAACATGTATAGTTAAATGATTCTCAACTGTAACTCATCTGTTGAGCCAACCTCATTTCATAAACATGTTACTTGAGTACCCACACTCCATACCTTCCATTACATTGACTTCATATGCATTGTAAAAGATGGCATAAGTACAATATAACCTTTTCCCCCATAATTCAGTCAGTTTCCCATGTCTATTAGAACCCAAAAGAAGTTGCCTTTTCATCATTTCATAACCAATAGTGGGTATCTACATATCTCTGACCTTTAAGTACTTCAAATTTTTCAAAATAAGGCATGATCAAGAAATCCCACAAAAATAATGTGTATCTACATATCTCTGACCTTTGAGTAGTTCAAAGTTCAAAAGAATGATTATCAAAATGTTTGGCCATTCACTTTATCATGGCTTGAAAAGTTTCTATTTTTTCTTTTCCATTTTCTTAGTTGCTCTTAGAAACTAAAGCAGGGCATAAAAAATTCAAAAACTTTTCCTTTACCCAATCCTATTCTATCCTTTTACATTACTTTTCAGACCCATGATCAGCAACCCATCAAATCATTCGAAACAGAAATTCGACATTTCAGAAAACAGTAAATTTTGCATCCCATTTTCTCAGCAACCAAACAAAATCAAAATAAGAAGAAGAATGAGACCTGCCAAACGGAGATACCAGCATCGTGAAGCCAGTCAATGAAGCGAAACGCCTCTTCGCCCAGATCTCCAATGCCGTGGGGACCCCGAAACGACGTCGGGTGGAGAAGAACGCCGGCTCTCCGGCGGAGAGAGGGATCAGGTTCGGGGAACCACTCACCGTACTGGAAGGGCAAATCTTCGCCGACGGCGAGAGGAGAGGAGGCGTTGGTGAAACGACAGGAGAGGAGGTGGCGTTTTGGTTTGGGGCAGAGAGACGAGAAGCTGTGAAGCTTGGAAGATAGAATCGGAGGAGGAAGGAGAAGCGAGAGGGAGGTAGTGGAAGTAATTACTGGAACAGGCATTGTGGGTTTTGATTTGATTTGATTTTGGATTTTCAGATGAAATGGAATTGCAGTGAAGAGTGTGTGGATTTGAATTGAAGGTGCGAGAAAGGGAAGGAGGAGAAGCAGGAAGAGCACGTGAGAATATTGAGATGGGCATATGGCAGTTAAACACTGCACATTTCCCGGTTCTACAATTACTCCTCACTGCTCAAAATGTGTGTCTCAAGGCTTAAAGGTGCCTATCGCTGAGTGCGAGCCTGCTCAGGATTACCCCATGGTTTACACCAAAAAAAAAAAATGTGTGTCTCAAGGAAATGCTTCACTTTTTCCAAATATTTTCATTATATTACTATGAGTGGATGACATTGATGTTGTCTTAAGAGAGATGAATGTTGAGCTCACCATCTTTCGGCTTTTTTCATCTTTTATCGGTTGAGCTACACGATAGATGATAATTCTCTCGTTTTAATTCATACCGAGCTCAAGATCTTAAATGAAATCCAAAACGCTTAAACTGCTTGGTTCAACATGTATTAATTAACAAAATTAGTAACTTATTCCAGACGTTGTGGCTATAGTAAGCTCCTACAAGAGGTGTATGAGGTCTGGCCACATGAGCAACTGAGCTCTTGCACCTCTTATTGGAGTTGCTATGGAAAATCCAATGACATATGTATACTATTTGGCTGTGAATCTATAGGATCTCGTAAAGTTTGTAGTATGATATCTAGTAATATATCGGTGTCTCCAGATCATATGACTTGCAATGACAAGTCTATACCAACAAATGACGTGTGTGCTCGTGTCTTTTTGTCATTATTGTTTTAAATCTAACATAAATAGTTCGTATAGTTTGAACAATTCATTTTCTTGATTTTCGAATATGTTATTAGTACGAACATGCTTGATATTATATATCAATTTGTTGGATGCATATATTCATAACACCACTCAAATTCTCAATCAAATGGCCCGAGGTGTCACTCTTGCATATTAGGATTGACAAATTTTATCTTGATTAGTACATTATTTAAAATTCAATGGAACTAATCATACCGCCAAGTCATTAGAATGGACCGGTTGTCATGAAGATGCTGCATAATACAAAGTGAATGAAATCAATTTCAGGAGCAGAAAAAAGAAGATAAGTATGAAAAATGGATGCAAGACCTATACTTTTGTTTGGATGCTCAATTTGGGCTAGTGTATAATTTAGAAGAATGTTCATTAATCGATCAAGTCGATAATGACACAACAAAATATCTAAACTCAATAATTTTGAACAATGCATATATGATAAGATGTTATTAATATTGTAAATTCACAAGTACTCATATTTCCGTATAAAACACATATAATAGGTAGAATGAGGGTTAATTTTTAATCTACGATATGCATTTATTAGTAATTTCACTCATTTAGGTATATGTAACGAACGTGACATTTGAACAACTACAAACTATCACATTGCAACTTTCTTTTTTTCGGTCTAAATCATGAGGTTCTTAAACAGGCCCGCAAACTCGCGGTTGACATCTTTAAGTCGTTCTACCACACCCAGACTAATCTTCATTCGAGCCAAGCAGGACCACAAGGGCAGCAAAACTCTCCCTACCAAGTTTTAACGTAGCTGCATTCTCTAAGACTCGAACTCGAGGCCTCAGATTAAGCTGAAACAACCTCTTACCAGTTGATCCACACGCCGGTGGTATCACATTGTAACTTTCATTACAACAAAGCAAACTCAACAAGAAAATGAGAAAAGAGAAAAAGAAGAAAACATGATTGCAAACATCAAGAGATATTTGCATATAGAGATTGATTATGAGATCCCACAAAACTATACAATACTAAGACTTAATTATAAAGTCTTCTCTAGTTACATCTTACCTTTTCTGATCTCAAAGTTACGTAGCGTTCTCTAATTATACAACATTGGTATCTGAGATATTATATACACACAAGAGACCAAAACCTCCAGCAACCTCATGATCTGGTTGCAATATTGCATATACATATAGCTTTTCTTGATCATAGTACTTGAGCAGCAGATACTTAAAATTTTCAAATGTCATCAGACCAGTCGCTAAGCTCACTCCCATAGAATAGGCCATCGACAATCTGATCGATAAGAGAGTCGATAAAAGTGTTGCAACCGGAGGTGAAGATCCGACCAACTCTGTTACGAGCAGTGGTGAACCAAGCAAATGTTGCAGCGCAAGTGACGGCCCCGAGGCACACCCCTCCGGCCTCGGCTATTCCTTGCACGTCCATCTTTGTGAACACAGAGTTTCCAGTTATGGTCTCTATTGTAATGGTTGCAGCAAACACAATCTGTCAAAAACAAACAATTGTGTGTAAATGGTCATTCATTACAACTCCTCTGTACATCATATGCATATTGTTTTCTCAGTCAAAGATTGTTAGTTGAGATTCAGTAGAGACTCAAAAGATTGAAATGGTTTCGGTAAAAGAATTTCGCTAGTACCAAGTCCTCAATTATATTATGACACCTCGTTACAATTTTTTTTCTTTTGGATGTAAACCACTGGTTTAAACCGATTTGGGGCTTAATCAAAGTTAAAACTCATCACTCCTCCAAATAAATGTGTTTAGAGGGGATCGAACGTCAAAGCTCTTCACAAAAAATCTTAATTTGCGTTGTCAACTGAACCACAGCTCACTAGTTTAATTAAATGATGGGGATGCAACACAAGAATTTTTCAGGAGGTCACTTGTGTAAGTTTTGGTTTCATCCGTAAAGTTAAAAAATCTACTAACAATGTTAACTATCAATGTGAAATGACCATTGTACCC
>JAYMSZ010000675.1:0-17964 GCA_036897665.1 Pelargonium citronellum
AGAGGGAAATTTTTTTGCGAGGGATCCCTAGCCAAAAAAATTTAATTTTTATTTTCAGATTTCAAATCCGCGGAGGATCTGAAACCGAGTTCGTGGTGCGATTGGGGTGTAGCATTTTCACGAACAGGTTGTGGGCATTCGGGTGTGTGGGTAAAGAATTGGCGGGGGGGAATCAATGTTGGAAAAATCGAAGGCCCGTGTTTATCGGAATATTATAGATGTTACAGATCTATACGAGGATCTTATTCGGCTATTTTAAGAAAATCTTTTTAGTTCCTAATTTATGGGTCCCAGGTATGTAGTTTTGGTGTTGCTTTCTCTTTCTATATATAGAGTTCCAGGTTCTAGGATGTAAGAGGAACACACGACTTGATGGAGTGGTTGGTGAAGTATATTTTGACCTAAATTGAGCACTACAATTTAATGATGATTTTGTAACTAATAGATAGGAAAATAAGTCATCATTTTTGTCTTAAGAATGTTTTAGGATAAAATCTATTTTTTTGGGATGATTGAGAAAATGGTACGTATGTTTTTGCTGTCACTTTAATTTGCATTTTAAATTTGATTAATTACACGCTACTATAATATAAAAGTTCGTAAGATATTACATTTTACTTTAAAATTGCAGTGATCGAATCAAATTCGCACATATTGAAAGTGCCAAGTGCTAACCAGTATTTATTTATATATCAATTTAAAAAATATGGTGGTTGATTATACAATGATGATTTATAATTATTTAACTAATGTTTATACGTCAGAATTTCGTGTTGCTTATGTTTATATACATCATTCTTACAACATTATAATCCCAAATGAACATTATTATTTTGGGTGTTAGTCACTTGTCACTTACACTCATATTTATTAAATATAGAAAACATGTGTTCATCATTATCGAATAATCAATACTGTAGAATACTTTATAAAAAAAATCAACAATCCACTCAAGTTGAAGAACAAATATGTTGGTTACCAACCAGATCTTTGTATGGAATTCTTCAATGTTGAATGACCCACCAACCAGTCAAGAGTAAAGTGAGTAATTTGATGTATTATTTTGTAACTTATCTAATAATTAATTTCAGAACTCAATTAGAGGGATTTGGAAAATATTTTTATATATGTTAGGGGCAATAGTTCCAAATCGAAGAATATAAGGGGAGGTGGGTGCAATTTGCTATAACTTCATTCCCTTTCTCTCTATCTTCAAGTCCAACAACTCGACACTCCTTTTCACGACTCGGTAGCGTCGTGCCCTTTGGTTTTAGGGTTTAACGACGCGATCGCTGAGCTCAGTCGAGTTGAGTTGACTCAGTTGCAGACTACATCGTCTTTCAGCAATGTACAGTGGTTCCAGCGATGGCGAGAGTCACGAAGCTCCTCAGAGGAAGATCCCGCCGGCCTCGTCCATGCTCTGGGTCCGTAACCTCCGCAGGTTCATCGGATCCGGTACCGGACTTGGATCCGAGGCGCTGATGGGTTCGTCTCATCTATCATTTCTACTTTATTTTCTGACAATTTTTTTATTTGATTAATAGCTTGATTGTACTATGCGTTTCAACAGTTTTGGTTTGTAAAATAATAACTGTGTAATTGGGAAAAATGTTTTTTTTTTTTTTGGGTTCAAATTTATCTCTCTGCACCTGTGTTCAGTTTTACTGTAAAATACGGTCTTGAAAGAATTTTGGCTGCGTTTGGAGTTACATTTGGGTGAGCTGTGTGTGTAAGCATGGAGAAAATGTAGTTAAAGGTTTATCAAATTGGATTTTGAATTCTATGGTTTTCATTAATTAGAACCCAGGAATTAGAATGCTCGTCTGATTGTAGTCTAATGAATAATTTGGATTAGTCAATTTGAATTAGTCAAATTAACTTAGAAATAAGACTTTAAAATTTGATACTGATGAGAACTTGTATTTTTGGTGGTTCTGAGCTCATATTAGTAACCCTTGATGATATTGTAGTATAATATTCTGTTTGAGTGATCTATAGTGATAGCTATATTGCTTTAATTGAAACTCCTTAGTCTTTACTTGATGATTTTATAGTTTGCAGCAATAATACATTTATATTAGAAAATATGCAATCTTTGTGGCTTACAATTTTACTTTGTATTTTCTGTTGTATCATGTGTAGAGCTTGAAACAAAGAGAATCTTGCTTGATATTTTCAAAGAGAAGCAACAAAAAAGTGCTGAAGCTGGCACGATACCAAGTTTCTATAAGAAGGCATGTGCTACAATTGTTTGTTTGGGTACTAGACTTTTAAAGATAGTGTACCAAGATAGGGTGGGGGACTATTTGGGGAGGGAATTGCTTTGCTGTCTTACTTCTTGGTACACTTATGATTGATGAAAGACAAATGACCCATATTTCTATATCTCACATGTTTTTAAAAGTTCTTTTTTTTTGTTCATTAATTTATCCTTAGATACTCGTCTTAGTTTTCATTTTCGTTTTCTAATTTTCTTGTTCATGCATGTTTTTTTCTTGGTTCAGAAACCGGAAGAAGGATCCATTAGTCACCGGGTTCAGAGGCTGGCAAAATATCGGTTCCTCAAGGTATCATTTCTATTTAATGTTTGATCTGCTTATAATTGTGTTATTTGATTGCCCAAGGATATCATAGTTTAACTTTATGGGTGCATTCATACTTCACTTGTGCAGAAACAATCAGATCTTTTGTTAAATGCTGATGATCTGGATGCAATGTGGGTTTGTTTAAGAGAAAATTGTGTGATTGATGATTCCACTGGAGCAGAAAAGGTTTGAATGGCTTCTTCTTCTAGTCACTCCAAATTTTGTTCTTAATTCAGCTCATTTTATTTGAAATTAATAATTGTTGAAGATTTTTCTGATTTTCATATTAATATAGATATATTGGTTCATACTTGATTTCACAGCCTGTTGAGTTTGTGTATGTGTAAATGATGAGATCATATGTGCTATAAAACATGCTTCTTAGGAACTTGAGTTGTGGAGGCCTCATTTTCTTTTCTATATGTTACAACTTATAACATACTTACATGTATTGTAAACATCGTATAACTTACTCCCTGGAAATTGAAGGTGAAGTTGCAGTTAGGCCTCTAAGAGTATTTTTTTGCTTACAACTGAAATTGTAGCTGCAATTAGTCAGAAATTTGAGTTATAAATGACAATTATTTTTCTCTGCGTGTGTGTGAGAGATAGAGAGAGAGACCTATGTCCATTATCTTTCTTTTTTTTAACCCAAACCCCCCTCCACTCGACGTAATGGGTTTTGAACCCACGACCTCCTATGTGGAGATGTGTGTCTTGACCATTGCGCCACCCCCTAGGGGGCCTATGTCCATTATCTTCAGTCATTATGCATTAATATGATTGCAGCTTGGTTTATTCTAAAACTTATATTTTAAGAAGAAAAGGGAGCGTATTTGAAATAGGATTCTACCTTTTTCACATCTGCTGAAACTTTTCTTAGTTATGATATGAGTAGTTTGTAGCCCCATTTGTTATGTGTCCTTAACTGTAAGTGTTGCACCCTTGCAAGTTGTAGCTGAACAGTGCAATCCCGTAGTGTTGCTATATCTTCAAATATGAAGATTCTAATCATGTTATCTAATTGCAGATGAACTATGAAGATTTTTGCCACATTGCATCAGTGTGTACAGAGCAAATAGGCCCCAAATGTCGACGATTTTTCAGTCCTTCAAATTTCATGAAGTTTGAGAAAGATGAACAGGGAAGAATTGCCATTTTGCCCTTCTACCTATATGTGATGCGTACGGTGGGTCTTACATTTTTTTTATATATTAAGCCTTTTGTTGTGATGCTCTTTTAATTTATATTTACAATCAAAATCTTTTTGAATGGTGTAAACTTTCAAGTACATAAGATAAGTTACCTTCATATTACCATTACCCTCTTTTGTCTAGTTTGTTATACTTTTCTTGTGGATTCTATATTCATTGATAGAACAGATACAAATTGCGTTCTATTTAATCATTAAAAGTTTTAAACCCTTTCTTTGGATCTGAGTTACTTTTGTGGACCAGGGCCTAGGTTGCAATATGGTTTACAGGCCCTCATGTGTGTAGATTATGCTGATTCTTCTTTCTTTTTTTTAGTTTATTACTTTATGAATGATGTGCCTATTTATATCACATGGTGTCATGATTTATGCTTATGGTTATTGTTTTTGTTGTTCAGGTTTCACTTACACAGGCCAGAATCGATATGAGTGAACTTGACGAGGATTCTGACGGTTTCCTTCAACCTCATGTATGAGCTCTTTGCACTATTTGGCCTTTGCTTCTTTTAAGAGTGTGTTGTTTTCCCGTCTGTTACATAATCTTACTAATTACCATTTTTTCCTGCACAATCTTTTATTAATACTAATTCTTATATTCTTTCCAGGAAATGGAGGCATATATAAGAGGGCTGATTCCTAACCTGGCACAACTACGAGATATGCCTGATGGCTTTATTCAAATGTATTGCCGCATAGCTGCACACAAATTCTTCTTTTTCTGTGATCCTCATAGACGAGGTTAGTCTTGGCCACCTGACTACCTGAGTTTTAATGAGCACAGAGGATTGATTTTATTTAGTCATGTTCTAGGCTCTAGGATTAAAATGCCAAATTGGCACTTGATATTTGAATACAATGCATTAAACAAAATGAATAGAAAAATGCTGCATTCTAATATTTTGTGTGTTCAATGCATTCTAGTTCACTCATTCTGCTCTTTTGCTGTAACTATTTACTCATCTGCGTAAGTTTATATGGCGTCGCTGCCGTGCAGTCTTCTAGAGTTTTAGGCCTATTGAGACTGAAAATTTTGCTAAATCAACAGACAAATAGTTTTTATAGCGTGGGTTCAATTCGCGTCATATAGGCTACATGCAGCCTTTTAGAGTTTACGACCTATTGAGATGTCTTCCTGCAATATAATTTGTTTTAATTATTTACCTGTGATGCAAATTGCTTATCAAAGTATTAACAACTTTTACCTATAGGAAAAGCCTGCATAAAGAAGGTGCTACTTAGCAATTGCCTCCAGGAACTGATGGAACTCCACCAGGTAGACTATAGGAGGTTTTTCTTTACTTTCATATCATATTGCCGAGTGGCCCTTGCCCTTTCATCCTGTTATTAAACATGCTTTGTCTATTAAACAAATTTTATCATGACTATACAACCCAAAACTTTGTAATCCTATGGTGGTTTATTTGTCATTACCTAGCTGTGCTTTGTTTCATTCGTTTAGTCTCCATTTTAGTTTGCGTAAATCTTCTCACCTATGATGCTTTTGAAACATAGCAGGATATGGTTACTTCATTGTAATGTTTTTTTAATTATTGCATTCTTTACTCCCCTAATGAAGAGTTTTCTGTGGAAATGGTGTTTCAAGAGGTTTCTTCTCAAGCCAGAGTTGTGGAGATTGGAGACGTATTATCTTGACCCTCTCAAGTGAACTTCCTCTTATAAGTTTTAACTATATTTAAATTGAATTAGCAACCACTGAACTTTTCTTTCTTTGTGAAACTGCCATCTAGAAAAGACATAAATTGCCTGGTTTAATAAAAGGCAATGCATTGACATTAACTGGTATCTTGCTATATTTGATTAGAAGTATAGCAGTCTGTGTAGATTGTTCCTACTGGTTACTTGTAGGTTCTGAAACCAACTCTGTGTTCTTTTCTTGTGTCTATAATAGGAAACAGAGGAAGAAGTCACTGACACTGAACAAGCTGAAAATTGGTTTTCTTTCACATCTGCAAAACGTATATGTGGTGAGTATTTATGTTCATTAAATTCAATTGCTGCAGTTTCCTATTCCATTTCCTTGTTTGCCAGTCTATTTGATCTTTATCATTATTATGACTTTTCTACCGCTCATTTCATAGTAGAAGTGCAGCTTTACTCTGAGCCATTTTATCTTTACCAACTTACAGTGTTACTGCATCTATTTTGTCATTAGTTTATGTTCACTTATGGAAGCTGATAGAAGTTAACTAAACAAAGATGGCAAACAGTAGATAATAACTACTAATGCCTAAGAACGTATTCAGGTTATGCACTCTTATTGAAGTCATGCGGTCCAAGTGGATCAACGGGAACACTAGCGTTTCTCCTAGATGCATCTTTAGTCTATTTAACTTGTGATTTCACAATTGGAGAAACAGGATCACATTATGCTCTCTTGTTGAAGTCCTAAAGTCCCAGTGGATCAATAGGAGGAATTATTGCTCCTAGATTCATTTTTTGTCAATTCCTGAGAGGCACTCTTAATTTATCTGACTTGTTTTCTCCTAACCTGAGAATTAGAACAGGGAAAACATTTCCTTCTATACATAGCTTTATTCATTTTCTGTTCCTCCAGCCTTCTGTGTTTGTCTTAAAGAGCCTATAACTCGCATTGTCATAACTGCACCCTCACAGCTTGACTTTTCTACAGATATATTTTGTGCTCTTGACAAAGACATGAATCGAACATTGAGCAAGCAGGAGCTTCGAGAATATGCAGATGGGACCCTGACTGAAATCTTCATAGAGAGGGGTATGACTTTAACTCTTCTCAAGTATCCTGAAAACATATCAAATCCAACTTGTTAACATGGCAATGCTGAGACTTCCTGACTGCTTATAAGAAGTTGAAAACAATTTTTTTCAGTATATTTCCAGCTACCTTTAGTAAGGAGGTTTCATTTCCATTGTTTTGTAGTGAAGATCATGTCATGCTATGTTAAGTATATGGTTTTGAATGCCTCCCATTAATCGTTGCATGTATTTTGGTTATAACAGTATTTGATGAGCATGTCTGTCGTGGCAAAAGTGGAGGGGGTAATGCTCGGGAGATGGATTTCGAAAGTTTTCTTGATTTCGTTCTGGCCCTAGAAAACAAAGACACTCCAGAAGGATTAACATATTTGTTCAAGTGTCTTGATCTAAATGGAAGGGGATACCTTACAACAGCTGATATTCACACTCTTTTCAGGTGAGCAGTCCCTCTTCAGAGCCAATTGTATATTTGGGGGCGGGATTAACTGCTTTTCTACTTGGGCGTTTTTGTGTTTATGAGAACACATTTGAAAATGGTTTTCCTTTCAACATCTGAATAACCCTTAAAAAATTGTCTTCTGACCTACTCGTTTTAAAGAGGTTTTAAAGTTCTAGTTCACTCTAAGTGAAGAAGGGGAGCATCCAAAAGCTGAAATGCTACCTGATACAATCTTCCTACATTAAACCTCTGCTGTTTCCTGCTTGTAGTGCTTGAGCATGTTCTGCAAGTCTCAACTTGCCAGAGACATATATCTTGATAGCAAAACCCAAAATCTTAATCAAAATATATTTTTAAATTCAATAGCTGCAACTATATTACAATTGTTATGGAAAGTAAGAGAGGGAGCATCTAGAAGTTGAGATGTTACCTGATGAATTTTCCTACAGTAAGACCTTTGTTTTTTTCCTGCTTGTAGACCTTGAGCAAGTTCTGCAAGTCTCAAATTGCAAGAAACATTAATCTAAGTTCTGAAAGTCTCAATTCTGATAAAAGTATGCTTCAATATTGTTACAATATTCAACCGTTAGATGATTTGCTTGCTAGTTTCTTTTTACTTGGAGCTTTTTTAAATTTAGCTGAACCTTACCCTTCTTTTTCTTCCAATATATGCAGAGATGTACACCAAAAATGGATTGAAGGTGGGAACTATGAATTGTGCATCGAAGATGTAAGAGATGAAATTTGGGATATGGTCAAGCCAGCGGACCCATTAAGGATCACGTTGGCCGATCTACTGTCATGCAAACAGGGTGGAACAGTAGCCAGCATGCTCATAGATGTGCGCGGCTTCTGGGCTCATGATAACAGAGAAAATCTTCTCCAAGAAGAGGAAGAGCAAGAAGAAGAATGAAACTGAAACTCCGATATTCAACCTGATAACGCTTCATCCACTAACATGAACTTGGTGTTCAACTGTTCGACTTAATTTTGTAAAATGTCCTTATTTGGCACATTATATTTTGTAGAAGTGTTGTGTTACCATGTACATGTATGTATATGTTTGTGAAAAGAACAGAAAGTACTTGATATATATGAGACTTGAATATTGTTGAATGATAAGGCGATATATTTGTTATAATTCAAATATGTTACTTGTATTCACTATGTTATGAATTTGTTCTGTAAATTTGGTGCCTCGTTACTTTCAATCAATTGTAAATATAGATTGGTCGGGGTGGCCAAGATTTGCAAAGCACTGCGTGCTTCCAGCGAAAACCCCGTCGCTAAGCTTATTGCACAAAGCCTGTGACTGTGAGGCCTTCCGGTGAGCTCTCGTACACTTCCTGCACGCAACGAGCAAGCATTCGCTGCACAAAGCCTGTGAGACCTTCCGGTGAGCTCTTGTACACTTCCTGCACGCTACAAACAAGCATTCGGAAGTACATTCACATGACTTGGTATATTCAAGAGTGCCACCACGTGATTTTCGATAGCACTCTGGAGAGTACTTTCATGTAACTTCTGGTGGAGTACCCGATAACTCTCTCCAAATGACTATGCTCCCACGTATGCTACCAAACAAACTCCTAAATTTTACTCCAGCAGCCATGAAACATATTTGAATTAGAAAACAATGACACGAGAAAAAAGAAACCAGACGACATTGTACTAATGTGCTAAATTTGACATAGTAAAAAAGTCGCGTTAAAAGCCATATCTATTAATTTGTGTTTTTACTTATAATACGTTTTCTTTTCCCATATCTTTGTTACTATCATCAAAATAATTTACTTGCAATTTTTTTTTCCTGATTTTGTCATAGTTGTACTGTACTCAAAGTTATAAGATATCTTTTAACAACAAAGTGAAAAAATGAAACTGAGAGGTTTTTATTTTTTATTACAAAGTTGAATTGGTAAATTGACAATTTTAACTCTCATTTTATTTAGTGGCAGTTCTGTTTTGCTTCTTATTCATGTCAATAATACATTATCTATGAACAATTATGAAAGGGTCAAGTTCCTTTTTCCTAATTTTGAGCCTAAATTTTTTCAGTTCTGTTAAATCAAGATTTTATAGCTCTCAAACACATCCATTTTCACACTTTTGAGCTACCATCAGAACTGAAACATGGCAGCTTCTTGTATTATGATTTCTTGCTCAAATGTCTGAAAACATAGATTTAGAGGCACTCTTTCTTCCGCAAACCATATATGGTTTCTTGAAAAATTTCTGGTTTTTCACAATCATCAACAGGGACTCGGGTACGTTGACTGAAGAACTATCTGTATTTATATGATTAGATTCTGTTTAGCTGTTCAGTTATTGCTAATCTATTTCTTGTTTGTGTTTGGAACCTGTTCAAGAAACTGAGGAAAATTTAATTGAATAAACCCATGAACACATGAGAAATGTTTGCTTGTGTTGCAAACAAGAGCGATGATTTTTTTCGCATGAAACATAGATAGTCTCCAGAATTTGATACTAGAATGTGCAGATTTATGTATGTTTTCATTTCTGATACAGATATCTGATACTGCAATATTTATCTTCAAGAAAAACCCAAGAAAAGACCATTGTTTGCTTGTGTTGCAAGGAACAGAAGAGGATTTTTAGTAAAACATAGCAAATTTGCAGATTTTTCGTATTCTGATACAAATTTCTTCTGCTGCAGTTGGGTCACTTTGGTGTCTATTAATTGATTAAAATCAATACAATGGAAATGGAGAACTCAAAGTCCAACATCTGAGGAAAAGATGCGGATCAACGATGAAGAAACAAGTGTTGTTTATGGGATTTACGTTTGTAGTAATGATGTATATTTCGTACAAAATCACAGATTACCAGCACCGACATACTGAGATGGAAAATACATTAGATCCTTTCGACATGAACAAACATATAGTTCCCGGAATGTTACACTACCTGCCTCGCGGTATCATAGTACCCAATTCAGACCTAGAGATGAAGCCTCTGTGGAGTCATGGCTCGAAGTCCAAAGATTCGCGCAAAGGCCGCAACTTGCTGGCAATTCCTGCAGGCATCAAACAAAAAAAGAATGTTAACTCTATTGTAACCAAGTTTCTCGCAGAAAATTTTACCATCATTTTGTTCCATTATGACGGGAGTTTAGATGCTTGGATGCGTGAGCTAGAGTGGAGTAGAAAGGTTATACACATAGTTGCTCAGAATCAAACAAAATGGTGGTTCGCTAAACGGTTTCTGCATCCTGATGTTGTGTCAATCTACGAATACATATTTCTATGGGACGAGGATCTAGGAGTGGAGAATTTCCATCCGGGAAGATACCTGCAGATTGTGAGATCAGCCGGACTGGAGATTTCTCAGCCGGCTCTGGACCCAAACTCAACAATCATACACCACAGAATCACTATACGGGCAAGAAACAAAGCATTTCATACCAGAGTCTATGAACTTAGAGGCAGGACTAAGTGTGATGAGGACAGTGAGGGGCCGCCTTGCACGGGATTCGTGGAAGGGATGGCTCCTGTGTTTTCCCGGTCTGCCTGGTATTGTACTTGGCATCTCATACAGAACGATTTTGTTCATGGTTGGGGAGTGGATATGAAACTCGGGTATTGTGCACAGGGTGACAGGTCCAAGAAGGTGGGAGTTGTGGATAGTGAGTTTGTTGTTCACCAGGGAATACAAACTCTTGGGGCAGCTAAGAAAGCCTTTATAAAAGCCGCTAAGAAGAAGAGAGGTTCAAAGGTAGATGTTCGGATGGAGATTAGGAGGCAATCAACATGGGAGCTTCGAAGGTTTAAAGAACGCTGGAAGCGTGCTGCGCGGGAAGATAAACTGTGGACTGACCCATTTCAGAGAGGTGAATACAGAAAACAAAGACGCAATTGAGTTTTCATTTTTTTTACTTTCTAGCACTAAGTAGTGGTAGAATTTAAAATACGATGTACGTAAGAAAGTAATATCATCCGATGCTGTTTTAGATTACAGGGAAACAAAATGGTAGCATTCTTATTTTCATTTTGTACTAGACTGTGCGTTCTGTTTCCTCTGAAAAGTATACGATGAGCTTGATCATATGATTCAAATCCTAACATGGACAGTAATGGCCAAAATTTCAGCTCCATATATTGCTATCAAAACATATGTACTATTAGCATGTACATATAAGGTTAGAATCCTAACATTTGCTCTACTGTAATAAAAACATGGCCAAAATATTATAAGGTAGCAATAGCATCTAAATACAGATGTGGACTGTTTTCTGTTTTAAACCCAGATAAGCATCCATTTATCGAACAAAAAACAAGATCCGCATGGCAACATTTGCTCAGAAACAAGTTTAACAAGAGTTTTTAAGTGAACAAAGATGAATGGAATAATTACAATGGAAATGACATGTGCAGCAATGGTGGAATGAGCAGAAGACCTGAAATAAAACTAACCTAACTCTTTGTTCTCTTGTTTCCCTTCGCCTTTTGCAGTAGTCCAAAGTATAACAGTAAACATTGCTTGCTAAACTGTCAACAAAATTTGAACAGATGAGGAGCATCAACTCATCAGCTTTTTCAGTCTTTTCTCAGCAAGACTGGCGACCTTATTTTGTGGTTCAAGGACAAGAGCGTGCTTGAAATCTGCAAGTAATGAGAAGTGTAAGTAAACATTAGTAAGGAATCAGATTTCATGTCTGCATTCAATCAAACATAAGCATCAACAAGTGACCACCGGCCTTTACTGAGATGGTACTATGTGCCTGTAAGAACCTCAGGGCTTCAAACCTCACTGTTCTCAGTTATCATCAAAATTTAAATAAACGTTGTTATGATGTTTTTTCATGTATCCAAAAAGGTACAAGAAAATATGAAAGAACAAAAATGGTTTTGTGTTCTGTTTAAGCAGAATGAGTGATAACTGATAACTGCATCTTCACATTGGACATTAGAATTGAACTCTTGTAGAGTAATTAGATGTATAAGTATTTATGGGCAAAGCATTAAAACTGTTTCTAAAATTGGACAATGCACATTAGAATACATTATGTTTGAGAATAATTCAAATATTCACCTTGAGCAGCCTCCTTATATCGAAGAAGTGATTCTCTAGCTGTTCCCCGTCTCAGATATGCCTTCACATTCTACACAAACAGATCAGAAGATTTCTGATAGTCAGCAAAATGGGATTGATACTTCTCTATATGCTCCCAGTACATATTTTACATTCCTTGTACAGTACAGGAAATTGGAATTAATAATCCAAAGTCAACTGCCTTCATACACACACCTCTTTGGCATATAGATTAAAAAATAGCGAAAGAAAAAATACCCAAGAGCTAAGGGTCTTCATTTAGAAAGTTTTAGGTCACTCACTAACCTTAAAGCACAGAGAATCTTAAGCATCCCAGGCAGAACTTAATTTATTGGTCCATGCATTCCAACCAGTAAATATAGCAGTGTTATTTTTCTTAATTAGGATATCTCAATGGAGCAAATCTCGTTGTATTAAGGACAGCATAACAAATTGAATTCAGTCGCCAACCATTTGGATGGGATCTGGACATTTGATATGGAATATTAGGGCGCACATTACACATTTAGCCAGCTCATTCTTTTCCTTTCATTCATAATGCTTCCTTTCTAGACTTCACTGATGGTTCATTCCATTTGTTTTGCCTAAGGTCACAGCTCTAGTGTGCCTTCTACCCTCTGGCTATAGCTCCGTGGTGTTTACTTTAATAAATTGTATTTATCAAAAGAGAAAATATATATTCACCCTTACTGGACCAAGTTTGAGAAACTATGACCAGTGGTGGCAAAATGAAGAATTAAAAAATTGCTGGTAAAAAATAATGATATGTTTTACTAAGTGCAATTTAAAACCCCTCTGCCCTCACCTTCTTCTCAATTAATATTGCCTTGCTGCAGTCCTCTTCTGCTTGTTGAAAACTGCACATTCCAAAAGAATCACTAGAAGCATAAGAATACAGATAGCCACATAAAACTATCTCTTACAAAATCCAATAAATTAGCATACCATCCTAGTTCTAAGTAGGCAGCCGCACGGTTCGAATAATAAGTTGCATTTTTTCCATTTAATTTGATAGCTTCAGTATAGAAATTCATAGCCTTGTTCCACTGCTTGCTCTTATATGCAGCATTTCCCTGCAATGAGATTGTCAATAATCAGCAATAAAAAAAATCTCACAACATAGCCTAGTAATTATGTAAGTAGGGCATTTTCTCATCTTGAATGGATATAGTTAATTAAACTCTTTAGGACAAACTCTCACAATTTTAGACAAAGTATGTTTTGATGAAAAAAAATAATTGACAAATACACTAATAGAAAAAAAGTGCAGCACTTGTTTTTATGTGAGTAACTACAAGAAGAAAGTCTTCAAAATGGCTGAAGCCTACAGAGACGAACCTTTTCTTTCAAGAGTTCTGAATTATCCAGGTCACCATTGGTATCTAGTGAAGGCAATGAATTGGATGCAAGGCTTGCTTGCTCTTGAAGGGATGAGTACATATCTAAAACCGTATCCAGAAGAAATTTATCGGCTCCATGGAATGATAGAAAAGAGACAGAGATGGGAGATCCATCATGTTTTCCTAATGGAATCGCAACCTGGCAAAAGGTAATCAGAAAGTAAGTAGACTAAAGTAAGGAAACCAGAGAGCAAATACTGAAGCTTAAGTCTGATGATTGTAAGTTACCTGACAGCAACCAGACATGCTTGAAATGCTCAACAGAGCAGATGCTCTATCATGAAACTCAGAGAGCAAGCCTTTCTTTGCCTTAAGCTTTACAGAGGGATCTGAAACTGTAGGCATGACTAATATACCATCATCCTGGGACAGAGAAAAGTAAAAAAAATGATGAAAACCATGATAGATCAACAATGGTCTGAAAATGGAAATGAACCTTAAGTTCTTAGTAGTAAACTTTAAGTGTTGTTATACTTCTCGGGAGTTGCATATCTCAGTGTTCACTGAAATCATTGCATTAGAGCCTATAAATTTATCATTTTCATAAGACCTCTGTTGTAGGAAAATTTCAAGTGGTTGAAAAGGCTAAATTGAAGCACGTAACATGAAAAAAGTTATCACACATTGCCAAACATGCTTCTGGAAACGTGAGTTCTATCATACCAATCAATCCTCATCACATGAAAGAGGTTGGGAGAGGATTGTAGTCTTTTCTGTTCTTTATATTATTCTCTTGGTTTTCCAATTTTCAACCTATTAGTCAAATAGCCGAACATTGTTTTCTAGGCGGACAGTAATCTTTTTCTTTTTCATTTCATTCTTAGTCTTCCGATTCTTAACATATTAGTCAGACTGCTAAACATAATTTCTTTGGCTGACAGAAAGAAGAATAGTTACTATAGCAAGTTTCAACAGAGAATATTCTACTCAAAGAAATGGTTTAAACCAAGTTTACATGTCATCACTTCAGTGGCTACCATATGGCTGAATCAGACCTAAAATATTACACTAAATCATTCTCTAATGCTTCAAGCATCATCAAAGATGAGAAAGGCATCAAAATAAGATTCAAGCTGACTTCAATTAAATCAAATAAGCTTAAACTGTCAACATTCGCATATTTACCAGCTAACATAACAAGAATAAAATAGAATGGACAAAGAAAGTAGTGTGGAAAGGATTAATGAGCAGATCAAACTTGGTGATTGGTTTGCATCTCCAACATTAAGTGAGTCAATCATTTTATGGACTATTTCCACAAGGGCATAAATATTATAATATGGCAGAAGTTTTGAGAATATAAAGAGGAAATGGTGGTTTTGTAAAAACTCAAAAGATTAGGTATATATTCTTCCGCATACCAAAATAAAGTAAATATTACCAAGAGTTTTTTCAGTTTATAATTGAATAACAGATACTGTACCACCAAAACAGAAATACTCTTGAAAAAGTGATGATGAGAATATGGGGATACCTTCAAGAGACTCTGAAGAGCAGCTCGCATCTCGGTCTTGACTTTATAGAAACTTTTGATGTCATCAAGTGAACTATTTATTGCTGCAGTAACACGATCAAAAACATCAGCTCCTAACTTGGGTTTCACTGAATTTACCCACTCTTCATGATTTGTTTTGAATTCACATCTGCAAAGCCATTTAAGATGCAGTTAGAGTGGAAGACCTCATGAATTAAATTATTAACGTAAAGTATATTTTTCAATACTCAACACCTTTCCAAATGTACAAGATAAATCGGTTTGCAGTGCAAATAATTTTTTCTTGTTAAAAATCCTGACAAAGTTATAGATGACTAAAAATGAGTGCTATTGGGAAGAGAAGATAAATAAATCCGATATAATTTACTACACATATTTATTCTGCATTAAGTATATTTCAAGGCGATCAAGTTCACATATTTTTATCCACCAGAGCACTGTAAAGTGCCACTTATTCGGAAATCTTACCTGGTTTGAAACATGCCCCCATTGATCAAACCACTAGCTTAAGCATCAACAAGATTAATAGGAATTGGACGACATAAATGGAAGAAATTTAGTTGGACCAAAAAATATCACAGTAAATCTAACAAGGACTTCTCGTATAATACAAAAAACATGCATAAGGCTTTGCTTTGGTAAATATGTATAAGATAGTTCTGATTTGAATCTGCAGCCTTAGGAACTGATTCTAATGAGGTTTAGTTGCTTCAACTAATAAGCAACTCAGTAGTAACAAAGCCAAGATCCTTATTCCTCAAAAAAGGAAGAAAATAAAAATAGTAAATTTAGGCACAGCATGTGATTCACCTTTTTGCAGTTTAGAAAACACTAACAGAAGCACCAAAATCAAATATCATAAGAAAGAATTAGATTTTATAGCACATAAAGAATAAAACAAAACCAATCATTCGGCAATACCTTTGTAAAGCAACCATCACAGAAGAGAGGGCTCTCAAAGTAGATGCTCCATTTTGCAGGTTTGTTGATTGTTCACGAAATTCTTTCAAACTGGGTACTTTGGAAGTGATATAGTCACCAAAATTCATATGCTTTGGGGGATGATCTGCATAAATATCAAAGTATGGTATGATTACAAGATTATTTTGTCCAAATAACATCATGACTGTCTTATTGGTTTGCAACTAAAAGTGAAAATATTACAAAAATACCACAAAGCTGTGTGACTTACAGCCAGATAGGTTTTCAGTAACTTTGCTAACAACATATACGGTCTTCTGTTTGGGGACTTCGGATAACTGAAAGAGGTCATCAGCAAAAATAAGTTGTCTTTTTCTTCTGGGTTCTACTGGATTTAGCTGCAGTAGAACATGTCCAACACGATGCAGAGTAGATGGATCCCGGGCAAACCATCCTGAAAGATTTCAGTGAATACAAACATAAATTGTCAAGAAAGTTTTCAAGATCTTCAAAACAGCTACGCAGAAAACCATAATCATGACCATATTTATACCCAACAGTCCAATACACACACACACACACACATGTTAGAGCTTTTTTCATCTTTCCATTCTTTTGACGTGTTGGCTAGGAAATCATATAAACATCAATTTTTTCTACTCACTGAGGGATGCCATCCAAGCCAAAGCACAACCCCGCGTCATAGGTTACTCTTAGAGTAAAAGACTGCTATTTTCTATACATTTTTTAGTAACCCAAGACAAATCACCAGCATTCTTCATTATTCTAGACAACAGAAGTAGACGCATAGTATGAACTTAAACAGAGAGAATTGCATGATTACTTATCAAATATATCAATAATCTAGATTTCGGTGAATTCATATAACATCTTAACAGCACTATGTAACTATTGAGCATACCAACAGTGTCTAGACTTTGTGAACTAGGCAGAACTCCAATAGTAGATGCAGCTCCATGAGATGGTCGGAATCCAAGGATACCACAAAATGCCGCTGGAATTCTCACACATCCACAGGTATCAGTACCTACAACATTAAAAGTGACTTAGATTATTACAAGACAGTAATAAAAAATATGATTTGGCATTTACAAATATATCCATACAACTCAACTTACCAAGAGCAAAGTCGACAAGTTCGGCTGCAACAGCCACGGCTGAACCACTAGAAGAACCTCCAGGAATACAGGATGGCATTTGTGGATTGGTAGGCGTTCCGTAATGCACATTCTTTCCAGTAATCCTAATATAATATCCAAGACAATATCATAAATGAAAGGCTAATCTTTTATTAAGGAGAGAGAAAGAGAAGGCTTACCCAAAGGCCAGTTCATCCATGACGGTTTTGCCAACACAAGTAGCTCCATTCTTCAGCAGAGAAGTTACAACTACAGCTGTTGTCCCAGAAGCTTCATGCGAGCTCTCCCAATCAGGATTTCCAAAACCCGTCACATATCCCTTCAATTCAAATCTGCCAAGCGCACAAAAGGTAAAATCAACACAATAGATGCATATATATGCATATCTATCCATTGCAATCTATAATTTTCCAATTACTTAGGTATCACTATCATCTTATGGGATATTTCCAAAGCTACTTCTGGTTCAGAAACAACACCAACCATTATTACTCTCCAAAATTACCAACTTCCAAGCCAATGTCTACCTTCTTGGCCACATGTAGGCACCTTTGTTTTATAAGCATTTCCGAAATGCGATCTCATTACTTCTCAAAGCAAAACCTGCTCAAAAATTCTCACAACAATGCAAAGAAATCCTTTTTAAAAAATAAAAATCATTTTTGCCCATTGCCAACCAAATATCAGCTAAAGGGAAAGCCAAGCTGCCACACCCTCTCTCACCACCCAAAACCTCAACTTCACAAAGAACCAAACTTTCTGCAGACCCATTACAAAAACACATAAATAGCCAAAACCCAACAAAACAACACCTCCCATTATTACTCTCCAAAATTACCAACTTCCAAGTCAATGTCTACCTTCTTGGCCACATGTAGGCACCCAAGTTTTATAAGCATTTCCGAAATGTGATATTATTGTTTC
>JAYMSZ010000676.1:0-17960 GCA_036897665.1 Pelargonium citronellum
TGCCGCCATTGTCACTTCCCTGGGCGGCCCTCCCGCCGCGGTCGGGATTGTACGCTTGTCGGGTCCTTCAGCTGTGGACATTGTTGGGCGGGTGTTTCACCCGGGGAGGAAAAAGAGGAACAGCTTTGCTCCCTTTTCATGGCGCCCCGTGAGCCATGTTGTTGAATATGGTGTAGTTATGGATTCCCGTGGCGATGTAATTGACGAGGTATTGCCAAATTTTGAGACTCCAATATAGGGAATGTCATGTTATCTTGGTTTGCTATAAATTTCAATTGGTTCACTGTAAAATGTGGAGCTTTTAGTGTCATTAGGCTCAACACATTTGCTTGGTACAGTGTGCTAGAGTGTGGATTTGGAATCCGTAATCATTTATTGTCTTCTCTTACTAGGTTTTGGTGGTGCCCATGTTAGCCCCAAGATCGTACACTCGTGAAGATGTGGTTGAGCTGCAGTGTCATGGGAGTGAAGTGTGTCTGAACCGGGTGTTGAGAGCTTGTTTAGAAGCTGGAGCTAGGCTGGCAGAACCAGGTAGGTTTACTAGTATTGTTCCTTCATTCATGGGTTTGAAATTCTGTGTTTATAACTTTATATAGCAAATTCAACTTTTGATGCAGTTAAACAATTAGGTCAGAATGGAACATATGAAAAATGATATTTGAGTGTTCAAGTTTCACTGCTATTAGATGATGATTCCAAATTAGAATATTTGGAATTTGATTGATAAAGAGTGGATATCTCAAAGTTTTGTTTAGGATACTTGTAGCAATCAGATGACTTGGTACATTTATTTGATTTAGATGTAGGGTTCACATCAAATGGTTTTTTCATACGAAGGAATTTTAATGCCTTTACTCAGTCACATGTAAATGTGTGAACTCTACTGTATCTCAATAAGGTTTTCTGTTAAAATAAAGTCATTTTTCCAGTTGGGCAGTGAATGTGTCATCTCTTGATCACCTTTCTGTCAGTTGGTATACCTCAGTTCAAAAAGAGCCGCAGATTAAAACATAAGTGCATGTAGGTATACACACAATCAATCATGGCATAGTCCTATAACATGATCTAATGAAATACAATAAGAAATTACCTTTCATATATTCAGAATCCATTACTAGTTTATTGTGAGACTGATTGATTCACTTGTTTTGGAGAGAGATGGAGGGAAGCTAATCTGTTGCATCTCCTTTGTGTAATCGTGGGAAATGGAAAATAGATTTGATGCATCCCCTTTGTTTACTAGTTACCAGACAATTTTATCGTCCATGGCTGTAAATATCAGATATACATGCTTAGATGACTTGAATGAAAAGACTTCATTGCACTGGAGATGCATCTTAAGAAATTTGGCTGAACAGAAACATGCCTGCAGACATGCATGCTTAATCACCTGTATGTTATCTTTTTTCAGGTGAGTTTACTCTTCGTGCATTTCTAAATGGCCGCTTGGACCTCTCCCAAGCTGAAAATGTTGGAAAACTAGTTACAGCCAAATCTATGGCTGCTGCTGATGCAGCACTAGCAGGAATTCAGGCATGCCTTCTTTGATCTTTCTCAGGGCTATAGGTTTATGGTCACCATTTGTGCTTTTGTTCTTTTGATATTTAAACTTTTAATTATTTTGACTCGCAACCTCTTATTAACAATGCAATAGGCATCCCTGACTAACACATCATTCTTCGACAGGGAGGTTTTTCTTCATTGGTCAAATCACTGAGGATTCAGTGTATCGAGCTGCTTACTGAGATTGAGGCTCGTTTAGATTTTGATGATGAAATGCCACCTATAGATTTGAACCTAATTATGAAAACTATACATGCTATGTCACAAGATGTTGAGAATGCATTGGAGACAGCCAATTATGACAAACTTCTGCAATCTGGGCTACAGGTATAATCTGCAGAAAACTTTTCCAACATATTCTTCTTTGCATTCGTAAGAAACAGCTGTATCTTATTGGCCTACAAGGTCTTCATTTACAACTTCAGTTATAAATTTGCAATCAACATAATGTTCGGTATCATGATGTTGCTACTAGATTTTCTCATACTGACAGCGAAACTCATGCTCAGTGACAATCACATTTCATTCGAGATATTTAGAATCCCATAATATATGAGATTTGTTTATGTGTCTTAGTTTAGATAGATCAATTAGCTCCATAGATTAATGTTTAACCTTGGCGAATTTTGAGTCAACTCTTGTAATGCTCTATATAAATGGCTTCTATTCTAACTCAATATTAACAATAAGGTTTTGTATCTTGTACTTGGTGTCCGGGCCTTTTTGTTTTTGAAGGGCTCTCAATAGTCTTCTCTTCTGTTGGCAACACCGCTGACTTTGGGATTTCTGTTTTTGATATAGTTTTTCTCTATAGAAGTCATAAAAATGTGGGCATCCCTTGACTCTGAAAAATATTCTAGACCTGTCATGTCTTCTTGGCGTTCTAGCAATTCGTATTTGATTTGGGGTCTTCCTTAGGGGCGACATCAACAAATTTCAATAGACACGCTACACGCGTCAACGTGCTTTTCATCGGATTTGGCATAAGTCATTGACTTCTCCGATCTGTATTTCTTTTTCCGACAAGCTTTTTGTATCACATCTTGTAATTGTTTTCACAAACTCAGGTGTCGACTTAGTGACACCTTGAGTTTGAGGGTGGTGGTTGAATTATTTAGAATCCCTTAATATATGAGATTTGTTTATGAATGTCTTATATTAGACAGATCAATTAGCTCCATAGATTAAGCCTTAACCTAGGCTATTTCCTATTTTATTTTGAGTCAACTGTTGTAATGCCCTATATAAAAGAGCTTTTATTCTGGTATTAACAATAACATTGCATATTCTCTAAAGCTATGTTTAGTTTTACATTCGTTAATTATTGTTGTTTTTTATCCTTTAGTTATAAGTATATTGGATATAAATGCCATATGCTTCTTACATAACTTGGGTTTATAAATTTTACTTGTTTTGGTGGGGTAATTATTTTTCGAAATCTTGCAGATTGCAATTGTTGGTCGGCCCAATGTTGGAAAGTCAAGCCTACTTAATGCATGGAGCAAAGTATGTTGCATCAAATTACTCTAGACCTGAATCCATTAGTATCGAACATTTCCTTTTCCTTTTTTTTCTCGATCTTTTTTAGAGAACCGCCTGCAAAAAATTTCGGCATATTTCACTTTTCTTTTTGTTTGTTTTTTATTATTTCATTAAAATTTTATTTTACCTGAAAGAGTTAGGCATTTTCTTTAAAGTTATTATTTTTTAGATCTAAATTTGCTACATATTTTGTTCCCATATCACTATTATTAGTATTGGGGCTCTGATGTCAGCAATTAGCATGCTGCTCTGCTCTTCTGTTAAACATGGTCTGAATATTGACATCTAATCGAGGTTTATAAAATGTCTGAAGTCTAGGTAGAACTGTCCTATTTATGAATGTGTTAAATTTTTTAAAAAGATTTGATCAACTGAAATTGATTGGGGGTACCGTACGCGGTTCCATGCAAACCTATGTACTAGAAGGGAAGGTCCTTTTGTTACTGTTATCAATGGTCGGATTAGTCCACAGACGTGCAAATCATGTGTCTACATCAGATATATACCTGCGCAGTAGTATTGGCGGTGTCCCAGTCTCACAGATAATAATGATATTCTTTTACATACTTTTGCATGGTTTAGTCAAGATATCCCTCAAAAGATACATATTAATACTCAGTTGCATTTTCATAAGAAGTAAATTATTTTTGTAGATGGGTTCTAGGCTAATACAATGGAAATGCTTTTAGACTTGTAATAAAGCTTCTTTATAGTAGAGACCATACCACAAATACATTGTAGCCAAATTAAAAGAGAAACAGGACGAAACATATGGTTTGTGTGATCTATAGGTTTGTTTGTTTTTGTTGTTATTTGATTGATATATATTAACAATTCTTATCAAATATTATGTTTACTTTTAGCGTGCAGAGTGAGAGAGCAATAGTTACAGAAATTGCTGGGACCACACGGGATGTGGTTGAAGCTAGTATTACAGTTCGGGGTATTCCGGTGACCCTTCTTGATACAGCAGGGATCAGGGAGACTGATGACATAGTGGAGAAGATTGGTAAGTCTACCCATCTTCAATATAGAGTAAGGGTTTCAGAAGAAAATTAAATGCCAGTACTTTGGATGATAGAGATGATGTCTTTGTATGATGTTTAGTTGTTTATCAAATTAACATGACATGAGAAACAGGATATTAACCAGATGGTTTTGTATGATTTGAGTGTATGTTTTTTTTGTGCTATTTGCATCCGCTTGCAACCTTGCAAATTTCAGTTTTTATTTGAGCAGAACAATGAATAGACACTTCCATAAACTGCTCATATTTATGTTTCTCTTATAGGTGTGGAGAGATCTGAAGCGGTTGCTATGGGTGCTGATGTCATTATCATGACAGTGAGTGCTCTTGACGGATGGACTTCAGAAGATGCAGAACTTCTTAATAGAATTATGTCTAATAAGGTCTCATGAGACACCTCTCTCTCTCTCTCTCTCCTAGTTTTTTCTTTGACATTTATGTAGTGTTCGGAATGAATAATTTTGGAATAGAATCAAGAATAGGAGTAGAATGAGATTCCCATTCTAGAGCCATTTTCATAACCAAAAAAATCTTAATCCAAACATGAAAAATGAGAATCTAATTCCCATTAACGACCAAAATTTCTAGTTTAAAGACTACCTGAGTTTGTAATTCTTAAACTAAACCGTAGAGTTTAGATAAATCATTATTACTTATCATGCCATCAATTATGTAGTGGTTTTGTTATCAAGGCATTAGCTGTGAATTCTTGTTTTGTGAGCAACTTACAGTCTTACAGTGAAGTGGAGATAAATATAATAGAACTGTTAATGTTATAACAATTTGAGAGCCAAAATAAGGGTGAAATTATTACCACTAAGGACTGTCGTGAAAATTAGTCCATCTGATCTGGTATAGAATTGAGCTGGATCCATGCTAAATATCCCCTTGTTATCACATGGATACTTTTGTATGATTGTATGCTTTTATTTTATATATGTACATTTATTATATATGCTCAAGTTAAGTTAAATCTCGAATCTGACTCAAATTAACCAACCTTACTTTAAAAAAAAACTGTCTATCTGACCGTGCTTACTCTGGTTTGTTTTTAACATTACAGAAATCAACTGGCTGTTCAACTGCAGTGATCCTTGTAATTAATAAGATTGACTGTGTCCCTTGTGCTCGTGATGAGTGGGTTGATAGAGATGGCAATTTTTTCAGTAAACATGTTTTTACGTGCGCTGTTACTGGTCAAGGAATACCGGAGTTGGAAATGGCAATATCAGAAATTGTGGGTCTCAACAAGGTTCCTGTAGGGGGGCGCAAGTGGACAGTCAACCAGGTTAGTCATTCTTCATGATGAATTACCACCTTGAATTGGATGCCAAAGAGCTCACATGATGTATGATTTTGATGATGAATTACCAGAGGCAGAGCGAGCAGCTTGTTCGGACCAGAGATGCTCTTTTGAGGCTGAGATTGTCAATAGAGGAGGAACTGCCTCTCGACTTCTGGACTATTGATTTGAGAGATGCTGCTTTGGCTCTTGGACAGATAAGTGGAGAAGACATTTCTGAGGAGGTCTTGTCCAATATATTTGGTAAATTTTGTATTGGAAAATAGATATTCTTCTCAGTATTGATATAATAGGAATAGTGCAAGTTGAGCCATTCATTCATAGTGTTGTTTTTTTAAGTTAATTCATTTTGGTTAGTGGTGTCCTGAAATGAGAATCAAGACAAAGACAATGAATTTGCACTCATAAATAAATAGATACTCTTCTTCCACATATTATTACAAATGCTATATGTGATGTGGACTCTTGTACATATCTTCTTAACAAATGAATTCTACTTCCCTACAGTACATAAACATGGTGAATGAAGCTGAAGTTGAGTCTCAAATGACAGAGACATTTACATGTTGGCTTGGTGAGGTGAGAGAGAGAGAGAGCCCAGCAAGCAACTGCATTGATCCTGCTGGGAAGGGATGGAATATATCATTTCCCACCTGCACCTATTTTACACTCAACTAAATCTTTAACAAATATAACAGCTAAACAAGGGGATAGTAATCTAACTCACACCTAATTTCTGGAGATTGATTATTGCCAGTGAATTCTACTCAACCAAGCACCTTACGCAGTTCTTCAGTCAATTGCACCCGACTTGATGGCTCCATCTGCAATGGATTCAAACAATCACTCCCCAGTTCCTAAAAGGTAAAAGCAAAAGCAAGGCTGCTAATATACACAAGAAAACACATGAAAGAAGAAGATGGTTTACCTTGCTTAGGAGCGCAGCGAGACCTTGAGGCAGAGCTCGCAAATCCAACATTGAATCACCGATATTTGTCAATTGAAGCAATACCTTCTGGACACGCATCTCTTGAAGTTGTTCCTCATAGTTTTGTGCGTCATCTTTCCATGCGAAGAATGCTTCGTCATCCACCCAAGCATCTTCTCTACCTTTTGCAACACTGGAATTCAAAAACCACTTCTTCATCAAGTCCTTTGCGCATGCATGTGACAGCTGATCACCAGCAGCGTGTCTAACTGTCTTGATCACGGACTCCTCAGCAATTCTCCGCCGCAATCTTTTGTAGAAGAAAGAACGGGATTTATCCCAGTCAACAACTTCTTTTATAACCCCTTTTGCAGCCATCCTGAGGGAGGTATCATGCAGCTCTGCAAATCTAGTAGCTATCTGAGTGTAGACAGGCAAAAGCTGCTTCTCACGACTCCGTATTTGCTGCTGTAAAGATTCAACCACCCCATGAGTCTGGCCTCTTCTGGCTTCCTGAAGCTTTGCTTTCAAAGTGATCAGTTGTTGGTCAAGCCTACCCATGCACTCCAGTAACTCTCTTGTCCTAAACTTTATCTCAATCATCCCTTCTGGCTCAAGGACATTACCTTTGGCTGTGCGATCAGCATACATTTCAATATGGTCTGGATTGATTTGGCTGTCCACAACCACCCATGCCCCGCCACGGAGCTCACCCATCATAGGGATGTATACAAAGACAGGCTGGTTGTATGTTCTGAGGTTCTCAACAATAGTTGAACCAGCCTGAAGGATCCCTTCAAAAAGATCCCTCTGTCCACCTGAAAATCCTCTCCAGTTGGCGAGAATGAAAAGCGGTAGCTCTTCCTTGTTGAAATCCAACACTGCTTGAGCAGTCTTGGTCGCAGAATCAGGAAACCACACTTGACCAGCTTGAGGGACAACCCTTTCATGAGAATCAAGCTGACCTGGGTCAGCAGGGATAACTTGCATCACAGTCTGTGTCTCAACTGCCACTATTCCTACAGGAATTCCTCCAAGCTTTGCCCTTCCTGTAACAACTGTCCTTGCCCAGCCCTCTAGTGTTTCAACAAAACTATCTTTGTCAAAAATACCACCCAACCATTTACCACTACCATCTACAGCACCAGATATAGCCGCACGAGGATCACACGAGTTTTCAGGTAAGTACTCAACAGGCCTTTCAGGAGAGTCCAATGGACTTAAAATGGGGAGTGCCCCACCAACATACAGAGGAATATTACTCAGCCACTTCAGAATAGCTGAAACTCCTTCAAGATCATCCGAAACTGTGAGATGAACAACTCCATTTGTTCCCATAATTTTTGGTCCACCAAGTTGCATGTGGGAGCTGTATACCTCCCGACCAAGAAGTTTGTTCAATGCAGAGAAACCAGTAAGAATAATGGGCTGATCAAGCCTCTGAATGCATCGCATTCCAAGTCGAGCAAGATAAGCACCAATACCAACAGTTCTGCCAGTCACATATGTCAACGTGAAAGTTTCCTTGTATGCCCTTGAGTATGCACCAGCTATAGCCCCACTTCCGGAAAGGTTCTCAACACCCAATCCATCTTCCTTACCCACAATGGTATCTATAACCCATCTAGTCTCTCCACTAGCCAGCTTTAATTCGTGAGCCATCACTGATGATTCTATCTCGGCATAATCTTCAGGGGTTAAATAAACATACTGAAAACCAGACTCTGGACTTGAATCATCAGACCAACCAACTTTAAAACGGGATTTGACTTCCTCAGCCACTCCAAGTCGAGCACCAGAGTTCGCTGCCAAGTAAATTAAAGGCAATTTCTTAGTGCAAGCGAGATCAGTTACTGCATAGAAGAATGCATCCTCTCTTGGGCCAAAAGACCCAGCTTTGAAGGTCACATCATTTGCTACAATCAAAATTGTCCTTCCAGAAGGAAATTCAGGCGTAGACATTTCCACAGACCAGGCAACCATGCCGACGTCATTAAGGCCTGGTTGACGCTGAACAGGAACAAGAGGAGTACCCCAGTTGCCTTTTGAATCAGAAAACACAAGCTCTGTAACTTTGAGGATATCTTTATCCATCGGTTTGCTAATACCAGGGTACTGGGCCCATGAATTTTCCAAGGCTGTCTCAAATGCCTGAAAGCAGATTTGTCAGGAATTAAATTTATCAGCTGTTGTGCATAAACGATAATAAGCAAAAATCCATCTAAGAGTACATAACAAGCAGCTCACCAATGGGAAATCGTAGCAGTAAGTGGTGTTGTTTCTCCTGGCCAATAACCGTTTCTGATCTAGAACTCCTAAATGCTGATAGTGCGCATTTACAGGCAAGCCATGCAGAGGGCTTCCTGTAGAGATTGAATGGTAGATCACTTCATGTTTGTTGGTGTCCTCAAGCTCTCGGTATACCTGAATGTTCATTTAAGCAATAATGTTACAATGGAACCAAATTTACTAATATTTAGAATGCCAAAATTCAATGATTTGGGAATTATTTTGTGAACTATGAAGTTTTTGACTTGCAACACACACGGGTTAAGACTAAATGACATAAAAACACTTACATGCACAGAGCAGGTATGACCAGTCACATTCGTAACAACAATCCTCCAAGCACCATTAGCTTGTCCAGATGAAGCCATCCAAAGCTTCACTTCCCACTCACAAACACCTAATTTGTGCATTCTTACACCAACAGATGCATGGATATCACATGCCATCTGTTCCAAGATAGCCTCCACTGCAGTTTCTTCTTGTCCAGGCTTTAAATCAACTTTCCTGGAAACAGTGTCTCAGATGTAAGATCTAATGCAGAAAGGCCACAAGATTATCCAACAACAGAAAAAAGAAAAGAAACAGTCACAAAAAGTTACTTGGGATGGGGAACAAGATCATCTATTTGTTGCTCCCGTATGATGGAAAGATACATATGAGCATGGTCAGATTTGTATGTAGCACTGTGCGCTTGAAGTTCTAGTTCCTCCATTGCACCCATCAATGATCTAAAAATGCTCCTTGAAGTGAAAGACATAGCTTGTTCTGTATGGGTAATTTCCATTCCTTGACCTTGACAAGCAATTTCATTGGTTGGCTGCCTCACAAGTGTTCTGAGAAACATCCTCTGGACGGATAGTGGCTTGTCTATAGCAGTATACAGGTGCCATTGACGGTCCCGGGATGGAGTGTACCGTATATTCTCATAGCCTTTAAGTTTTTCCTGGAGGTAAGCAAATAATAAAGAAAATTCAGCTTCAAGGATCCATAATTATTTATATGTTTATTTTTCATGAAGTTTGGAAGGAGTAGAGTTGAATAATATCAAACCAATTCCAGGTAAATGGACAACGGAGGTTCCAAATGACGCAATAGAGGCTCTTCCTCAAAACATAGCTTTTCAGCTGACCAATGAAAGGAGTGTCTCATAGGGGCACGCCCTTCATCCCTTTGTATGATACAACTAATGACCCCAACACCTGCAGTGCGCAAGCTAGAGCCTAGTTCCTGCTCTTTGAGTATTTTGGCCAACTTGTTTATCCTCTCTTGAGCCTGATCCTCATCGCCACTGCAAAGAACAATAAAAGTTTAGAAAGTTGATTTGTGAAATGTTAAAAAAAGGGCATAAAATCTGGTCAGTTTATCCTCCACACGAGGGTTATCAATGGTACAGAGTATACAAGAATTGAATACAAAACTAACAAGATTAAATTATAACTAAATATTACAAGTCGAAAAGGAAGAGACGCAGCCTATACCTATCTTGCAGTGAACTCATTGGATTATTGACGCCAACCAACACAATATGCATCATATTACCATAGTGGGCCGAATCTATAGAACCATTTGGAATTGCTTCATGATGATTGTGAGTTGCTTCCTTCAGGGCCAAATTAATAGCGGATGGAAAGAATTGAAGTGACTTAATTATAACCATAGCTCCCCATTTCTTCTCACTATGTTTCTCAACTAAATTTCCATCTTTTTTTTCAACGTGTGCTTCTGAGAATTCCCAGGTAGCAATAAGACCAGATCCATTCCACTGTATCCTGACACTTCCCTTTACAAGATTGGGCTGATGACAGAAACGAAAAGATTGATGACAATGATTGTCAGAAAAATATAATAACCAGAAAACTGCAAGAGTTTGAACTTTGTGCCATAGTACCTGATATAATCTACGAATGTAGGTCTCTACAACTCTTCTCTGAAGGGTGTGATCAGTGTGATCAAACAGACCAACAAGAGCATCTTCAACTGCTACCGGAGCAGTCACAAGATCCTCCATTCGTTCATTAATGGCACTCTTCCGCTTTGGAATATCCATATTTTCACCATCCTCTGTAAACATCTCTAATTCAGAAAGGCTTCTAGCAATGCTGGAACGAAGTTCACTTAGTTTGGTTTGTTCCAACAATTGACTTGCTTTTAGTGCCAGCTGCATTGATAAATCAGGTGTCAAAATAGATACTTGGAAATGGAGATAAGAACGGGTCATTACAAAGTACAAACAAAAGTCAAAACTAATTGAAGAGTGAAAACCATAAAATCATGCTTCTTTCCATGACACACTAACAACTTTGATTAACAAAAACAATCAAGAATCAGAAAACTAATACACATAACAATTATACTAAATTAGTTTAGATCAGAATGGCTAACCTCTGAATAATTTGAATGATTGAGCGCAGAGAACCGAATTAGTTTGTCCCTATAAGCTGCAGGGTTAGGATAAACTAGCTGTTCCATGAGCTGAAGTATAAACTTATTTTTACTCCTGACACTCTGCATGACGATAAATACAAATGATATTAATGGTAATCATATATTAAAAAACAAATAAAGAAAAACAGGAAGAGGTAAGATAGCCAATTTACTACCTGATGAGAAAGTACAATATCCACAATCTTCAATAGATCTTTCTTATAATGAAGCCGAAGATGTTCGATTACATCAGCCTAAAAAATATTAACTTCAGGAATGAGAACACTTGCAAACAGATTATCAAAGAAACAACATTTTACTTAATGGCATGCATTAGAAACATAAACTAAAGGACAAGAAAGCAGAGAACAAGATTAGGAAATGTTGACAGATCATCAAAATAATCTTAGGAATTGTACAAAAGTCACAAAAGAAGAGAATATTGCATTTGCAAAACTGAAACATTCGGTTTCCATGCTATATAAAGAAAGTCTTGGCTTGGGGAAATAAAGTAAACAACATGAGGAAAGATATATCAGAACGAGCAGATAATAGAAAAGCCATTTGATAAAGGAAGGCGAGGAAAATAAGATTAAGGCATTTATAACATTGAGAAGAAACACTAGAAGTCAATACAAAAACTCACAAGCCAAGTAAGAAAGAAACCTGCTAGGATGAAGAAGGTTTCAAAGAAGAAAGACCATCATATGGGCCATTGTTGTGTTTTCATAGAAGACATGACATTTACAAATTGACATTCGGAAAACTTCCAAGATGTATAGGATAAGACATCTGCATTACTGTAGTATAAAACTTTATGTCTTCAGGGAAACCTTACCTGGATGTTGTCGCTGAATGATTCTTCAACAGATAGGTACTCATCAAAAAGTGACTGAACAATAACACGGGCATGACTCTCTCTTCCACCCTCATAAGACTTCACAAGACTCATCAAAGGCTCAACAAGCCTTTCTTGGGCTCCTTTCTCGCTATCAGGACAGGACGCTAGATGGGCCTGCAGCAAAAACCCCAAACTATAATTTCATTTCAATTTAATTGGACAAGAAACACAAAAGGAGCAATGAAATAAGGAACCTACTTCAAGAACACCTCGCAACAATTTGGCAAGGAACTCAACACTCTTGGAGCTCGAATTACATTCTAACTGCTCAAATTTTGACTCCAACTACAAGCATGAAAACAGACAATATCAAAGATGGGTACAAAGACAATCTGTGCACAATCGAAGAAAACAGACTTAACTATTTACCTCACTTCTAAGATCTCTTGGAAGGCGGGTAGCAAGAACAGCAAAGGATTCTTGCCATTGAAGGAAAGGGAGCTCGGGACTATCAAGACAGCTGAGCAAGTTCTGAACTACCTGAAATAGATGTGAACCACAATGTACCGATCAAGATTTGAGATATGAAACCATAGGCTGAATTCCAACATTTAGGCTGATAATGAAAATTCAATGGATAAAGTTGAATAATACAGTTGCTTCTTTTTGGATAAATAATTATGTGTTTGCATATATTGGTCAAACTCTACAGGACATGAATACTTACTTCATTAATATTATGCTCATAACCTGCAAGGATCATTTTGGCTGCATTTAGGTTTGCGGCACATCTCTGATGAACTTTACCAGAAACTGCAGTAGGAGGCCCCAAGTCAGGGAAGCTCCCTTGGAAAGGTTCTGCTTTTCTTACAGCTGAAGGATCATCTAGACTGAGTCTCGCTACAAGATCACCAGCCTACCAAGAAAAAAGAAAGGCTATAATAAAATTTTGTCAGGAATAGAATGCTAATATCTCTGACTGTTTAACGAGTTTACCTGCATTGCTTGACCTTCAGACTTCTTAAAGTGGATGACACCAGAAGCAGGAGAGAGAAGAGGCATACACATCTTCATAACCTCAACCTCCGCATATGGAAAGTCAGCCTCAACATGACTTCCATCTGATACCAAATACCTCAGCAGCTTGCATGGGGTCTCAGCAATTAACTTAGATGGATCATGATCATTCTGAATACAAGAAAGACAGAACATATCACAACCTGCTAGTAGTATATGTAAAGTTGATGAACAGAATTCAGTAGGAGATACCTGTAGCAAGCAAGTCCTTCCATCAATGAGAAGTCGGGTTCCAGCTGCTTCTTCTTCTGCATATATTACATGACTGTTTCCATCCAACTGCAACAAAATCGCACTCATGAAGTGTCCACAACATACGAATACCAGATATAGGCAGGTCATGATAACAATGTTTAAATTCAATGCTATGCCGCCCGATCAAAGAAGCGTGTGTACACATACTTGGTATGGTATGTATCCATAAAGAATAAAAAGTTGAGATACAGATTGGTCAATAGATGCCACTTACTATTAAGAATAATTAAAAAAATAATCATAAATAAAATAAATATGTAAATTAGTGCCGAGAAGGTAAAAAGTATAGAAAGAATTTTATGGTAACTATACTAAATATATAGATATTTACATATTCTTAATAGGTCCAAGTTAATAAATAGATGGGGAGGGGAAGTTATTTTCTTGATGACAATCCAGATCTGATACCGGACATCATTCTCAGTTGCAGAGTAGCATACTTCTTTGAGGTAATTTGTAAATAGAGTACAATGCATAATACAAGAATAGTGTAGTCATCCACAAATCAATAACATTGCAATTATGAAGTCATAAATAAATGCTTGCCTGCATCAGTAAACCCCCATCACGTAAAGTGTGTATCTCTGCTTCAACCTCTGATCCATTCATCTTCAATTTATAACTTCCTGGTCCTCCCCTTACCATGTCAATCTAGGAACAATATTACATAACATTAATAGTGCAGTAAATGATTCCATGTGCTACAAACATACCAGAGATCATAATACAAACAGAAAGAAGCCTTCTAGGGCACTGATTTTATGACCATCATCGGAACACTTACTGTGTATTTGCTTCCTTCGATATTCATAGAGACTCGAGAGTTGACAAGTGATATGTGCTGCAACAAGAAAGGATAGACTTCAACATTAAGGATAGAAACACAATAAAACCTGAAACCAATCTTGATTGTGTGTTCACAATTACACAACCTTTGGAGGGATTTGCCCCTTTTCAAGATAACCAACATAATCTGAAACCATAGCTGCACTGCTAGCCGATGCTTTCTGAGGTCAATGAAACAGAAAATCTTAATTAATATGTACACCAAAAACATACCTTTAGAGCCCAGAACCTATTAAACAGAAATTAAAGTTATGTACTCACAAATAATGCCCCTCCAACAACAGAGAGATACCAAGGGGGTCTTTCAGCTCGAACCCGCATGGCAATTCTGCTATCCAACCAACCAGTGTGAATTATATTATCTCTATAATCTGGTGCCTGCACAAAATCTTGACTAGCATTAAAATTTGTTTACATATAGGGAAGCAAATTTCATATTTAAGGAACAGAAGAAAATTTTAAAATCGGACGCAATTGTCAAATTGTGAGAAGTTTACATGTAAAAGATCGATTGTGTAATCAACATTTGTACGTATTTCTCCCCGAATTTGAATTTCTTTCAGACCAAGAACCATATTTGAAATGGCTAGAGCTCTGGTCTCTCCAAATGCAAAAACATGTCCTGCATAAGATACAGTATTTTAGCAGTAGTCGCAAGTCAGTGTCTTGACAAATATAACTAAATGCATAGAAAAAGCTCCATTCCACAACTTGACAATAAGTTATTAAATTAGTTTGAAATCCAAAAAAGATAAAGTTAATTCATTTCTGTGTTAATGTTTTGGTACTTTGTCAGAAGCATATTAGTGGTAACATATCAATCAAATTGTTCAATCAAGTTTATACACTGAACATTATAAGGATAGCTAAACTCACCAAATTGAGAATCTGAGAACTCATGAATGCCTCCTCCAGACTGCAAAACATTTTTTGGATATCAATAAGTTGGAAAATCAGGGAATATATCTGCATACTATATCCTACATTTATATGATAAAAGTTTACCTTAACAGAGAAGTAAGCCCATACATTCGGCTTGCTTTTAAAGCTCAACTCCTGTACAAAGCATAAGTAAATAAGATCCATCACAATATTAGGATCAATCACTTCAAATGAGATTGAATATAAACCTTCTTTTTTTATCTAACCTGCACTTTTCCACTAGTAGGTTTAAAACCATCATCTGGGTCCTCACTTGTTACTCGCACTGCTACACAATGACCTTTTGGCCTTATAGACTCCGCCTTATCAAAATCAAAAGGTGTTGCAAGAGCTGATGTTTTCCTCCAGCCATCATAACTTCCACCATGGTCCATCCCATAAAATCGCCTTATCTCTATTCAAGTAGATGCAAGCAAACACAAGATTGTAAAGACAAAAATTCAATGATCCAAGGATAAATCCTGGGAGATATAGAAGCTATCAAAGATTTGATACCTGGAATTTGCCAAAGAGGAATACCCATCCCAACTGCAACTAGTGCTGCTGGCAGATTTATTTCTGCAATCCATTCAGTGACAGGGTGCTCAACCTATATGATAAACATTCATAAAGATTATATAACATCTTATCAAGGAAGAAGAAGACAAGTACTCTCACAATATTGTATCTCTACATCAAAACAAAATCAAAAGAGGTTCCAACAGCTAATGTCTGTCTGTCCTTGTAAAAAAAATAATACTAATAAAGCACCATGATAAGCACGTTCAGCTGAATGATTTACAAAAAAGGTTTAATTAATGCTTTGGTCAAAGACAGATTTATGTAATTATATCATAACTAACAGACAGCATCTTATGCTTTTGTATCCACTTCAAGTATACACATTAATATTGTATCCCTCAATAGTACAAAATGTACAAACAAAAGATAAATGAAAGGTGTAGCTGACGAGAGAGAGAAAGGGAGAGAGAGAGAGAGAAGTAATGATAACAACAAATGAGTATAAAGAAAAGACATTGACTCGAGTTGAGTTTAAGAGGAATGCGACATGCCTGTAGACGAGGATTTAACTCTAAGAAATAGTACTCGCCAGTTTCCATGCTGTACAAGTACTCAACAGTAGCTGCTCCAACATAATTCACATATTTAGCTAACCTTCTAGCTGCCTGCTCCAGCTCCTTCACTGTCTCCAGTGGAGCAACAGTGATTGGCCCTTCCTCAATAATCTATTTGGTATATAAGATGATATGAAATGTAGAGTAAATAAGAAACCATTTAATACATAACAAAGCAAAATAAAATTTAGTACCCAATCAATGAACTTACCTTTTGGTGCCGCCTCTGAACACTGCAATCACGGCTATGCAATGCTGCCACATTTCCATACTGATCACAGATCAGCTGTACTTCTAAATGCCGGCTCTAATTACAAGAAACCAGATATAAAATGAGAACAAGTCTTGAATACTAACAGTTAAACCAAATTAACTTCAGTCGGTGATCTTACCTGGGAAGCAAGTTTCATTATGAATATTGGAGAGCCTGGGACTTCACCCTGTACTTGCTTAAACAATGCCCGAACTTCATCATCATTATGAACCTAGTCATTTCAAATAAGAACAGGATTTCCTTCAATTTCTAATATAAAGGAGGCATAAAAAGGGACCATACCAAGTTCCTGAACATGATACCTGAAACTTATAACATTTAAACAACCATTGACATGCATATTTTCGCTTCATAGAAAAAGATTCTAGGATAATATATAGAAAGTATATTTTTCATGTTTCCAGATGAATGCAATGTTTTTGTGTGTGAAACAAACCTTTCTTATGCCTTTACCACCACCACCCCAGGAAGCCTTGATCATTGCAGGGTAACCAACAATTTGACATCTCGCAACTGCTTCTTCTGTTGTATAAACACATGCCTCTCTATATTTTCCATCTGGAATTGCCAACAAGCAATGATCTGGAGAGATTTCAACCTGGAAAACATATGCCTTGAGCATTAGATGTTATATGGTACAGGAGATGAAGAACGGAGCCCTATGTTAGAAGGCAAATAAAAAGTTTTACGTGAGAGCCGCTCCAAGGGAGGGTGGGCACTTGCGCTGCTTGAGCAATCAATGATGAACCAATCTTATCTCCCAATGCTCCCATAGAAGTAGCTGAGGGTCCAAGAAAGATTATATTCTTTGCATTCAATGCATCTGGAAGCTCCGGGTTCTCAGATGCATGACCCCAACCAGGCCAGACAGCATCGACATGTGTTATTTCGGCCAACTGCCCAAGCAACATAAGCAAGTTACAAAATAGTTATACAGATGTAGATTCAAAGTCATTTTACTAGAATAATAAAAAATTAGTTGACTTGCAAAATAACCAATCGCAAACAAAATAGAAGATGAAAATTGAATAAAAAAAAATACATAACATTAACAAGTCAAATATTTTTCATATTGGAGAGACCTTGATAGTGGGTCTGGTGACAACATGACAATAGGTATATAATTCATTTGCATCAATATTTATAGCCTTTGCCTGTTTTTGACTTTTCCTTCTCATTCAAAATAAACTTAACACTTACAGCAGATAAAAATGCAAGCAAATGATTCTTCAAAAAAAAAAAAATGCAAGCAAATGAACATAAATGAAACATATCAAACTTATAATTAACTAAATTGTTTTTCTGATTCATTGTTAAATGTTAACTACTTCTGTTAACTAGTTCAGTAGACATCAGTAAAGCTAATCACAGACGTATAACTATTATGGAGTTGTAGCACACATACCTCTAGAATGAGTTGCACATTGGCATAGTTATTATTGTTGGTCCCACCTGGAACTTCCACAAACTGATCAGCAATTCTAATATGCTCTGCATTGATTCTCATGTCTTCTGGGGTGGCCATGGCAACCAG
>JAYMSZ010000677.1:0-17942 GCA_036897665.1 Pelargonium citronellum
TGGCGCTAGTAAGCGGCGGAAAGGACAGCTGCTACGCCATGATGCGATGCATCACCTACGGCCATCAGGTACTTTTCTTATTCTCAGCCCCCAATTTCATTTTCTCATCAACCAAACACTTTGTTTAGCTTCTCTTAGTGCTGGAAAATCATCTACCAAATGAGATTTAATGTCTGATTGAGAATCGGTACTGTGTTGCTTAGGTTGTTGCTTTGGCTAATTTGTTGCCACCTGATGATTCAGTGGATGAGCTTGATAGCTACATGTACCAAACTGTGAGTTTCTCAATTGATTGTATATATCTATACGTGTATTGTATTGCACTTTTTAAACTTACATGATACTTAAGAATGGTGATCACCTAGGAATACTGTGATTACTACCATTTTTAGTTTGTTAGGTTGGGTATTACTGATGAATTTGGGTTTCATTTGTCTATTAGGAGCATATATGGCTTAGCCGATGCCCGAAAACAACCTAGGTTGCTTTAACTAAGAAAACAGTTAGTAATTAATGGTTAAACGTTACGTCGAGATTTTATTTGTTGTCAAGGGAAATGGACCAAATGGTGGTGTTGCCTGATTGCAAAAATGTGCTTATGTATACACTGACTACATGCCATGATTTTCATAAATGAAGTTTGTTGGCTCCATCTTTCTAGAAGTACTTAGTACTTTGTGGAAGGGTCTAGTTAAATTTGCGCAAAGAATTATGTTTATGGTAGTAAGAGATGAACTGTTTTGTGCCCCACAGGTTGGGCATCAAATAATTGTTAGCTATGCAGAATGCATGGGAGTGCCGTTGTTCAGAAAACGTATAAAAGGATCCACAAGGTAAAATTTTTAGGCGGGAATCTTTGTTAAGTTAAATATCTTAGTTTGGGTGGCGAGTTTTGGTCCAAGGGTGAGATTGTTGCTTTGGAACTTTGTGGTCACAGGTTTGAGTCTGGAAAACAACCTCTACGGAAAGCAAAGTTAAGGCTACAAAAATACATCCTCAGCCCCATGATGGTGGGAGCAACTAGCACTAGGCCACCCTTTTTATAATATTGTTTTATCATAGTTCTGGGAACTTTTGCTTTGATGTTTAAATCCAAACTTGTAATTAAGTTTAGAATGTTTTGTTAACATAAGCAGAAACCAGTGACCTTGTCAATGTAGCCATAGGATTTCAATCAAATTCATAATTTGAGCTTATACTGTTTGCGTTTAGTTTGTAAAGCTTTATTTTGTTTTACTTGTAGACTGGCTGTTATATAAAAGAGGAAACAGATGCTGATTTTGCTCTCAATAATAGTTTTGAAAGGAAAAAAATGGTCACATGTTCATTATCAAAGTTCTAGCTGAATATGAACGAAATGCAACGTGAACTTGTAGATTAATATTATAGGTCTTGTTGTCTAATTGTCGCCGTTCTTGAAGCCATTTTAATAGTCTTTGTTTCATATTCACCTGAAGTATGTATCTCATGAAAATCGGCTACTGATACAAAAACTTCCATTGTGAAAATGAGACACCTGTGCCTAACCAAAAAAAGGTTCATATATCAATAAATAACTTTTCTCTGTTTGTGTATTATTTAGACATCAGGATCTTAGCTACAGAACTACTCCAGGTGATGAAGTTGAAGACATGTTTATTTTATTAAATGAAGTTAAAAGACAAATACCCTCTATTACAGCAGTATCTTCTGGTGCCATCGCCTCTGATTATCAGAGGCTACGTGTTGAAAGTGTTTGCTCCAGACTAGGACTTGTTTCTCTGGCATATTTATGGAAACAGGATCAGTCTTTTCTCCTTCGAGAAATGGTAAGTTTTATTTTTACTTATATGAATGATAGATGCTAATGTTGAAATTGTTTTATCTTATATGCTGCTTTTCTTTGTCTCTACCAGATAACCAATGAGATTATGGCTATCACAGTAAAGGTGCAACCCAATTTTTTTTCTTCTTCTATCTTTTTTCTTATTTCACATATAGTTTGATTCTTTGTATCGAATCACCACTCATGTCTTTAAGGCATGACCTTATGTTTTAATGTGGAGGTCTAGTCATCTTTAGAGTGTAGCATATGAATTCTGCTTTCCCCAACTTGACCACTTCATTTATTGAATCTTAATTAGTAATGAACACTCAACTTGCCCATTTGGAACGTTTAATGTAAAGTTCCTATAAGCAAGCCTTATCCTTTCATGGCTCAAATACATCATCCTTTATATCAAATGTTTACTATTTCCTCTTCATATATAGTTTTATACTGGCTATCTATAAATAATAATGCAAAAGTCATGCTTAACATTAGTAGATATGTAAATTTACTGCATATGTGATTGTAATGTATTGACTCCTTATATATCTTCATGTTCATGTTTGTTACTCACTACACAGGCACCCACATTCATTTTTGTGTGTGAATATGCTTGGAGTGTATCTCTGTTTTAACTTAAATACAAACCAGGTGAAACATCCTTTTATATATTTAGATGGCTTCTGGACTCATGAGAGTTGGTGCTTATTCTATCTTGTAGGTTGCTGCCATGGGGTTGAACCCTGACAAGCACTTGGGAAAAGAAATAGCATTCTTGGAGCCCTACCTGCATAAGTTGAAAGAGTATGTCAAAATAAAATATTTATAGTATGAGATGACATTTCCCATGTGTTCATGTTTCATCCTTTTGGCAGGTTGTATGGGATAAATGTCTGTGGTGAGGGAGGAGAATATGAAACACTGACTCTTGACTGCCCTCTCTTTACTGTAAGTTTACATCATCCCTTTTTCTTTGGTAAATGAATTTGATCCAATTGCCTAGAATGCTTTTCATTTTTTTCCTGTTGCTGGGGGCTTGTGTTGGTTGTGCAGAGGGAGGGGGTGAGTCTTCACGAATAAGTGCAGGCATGTCAATTGTGTATTGTACATGACTGCTTTTTATTTCCAATTTTATCCTGGTTGATATCATTTTTTTTTCTTTTTTATCATGAGAAAATATTGTCAGGAAAAAAGTATTATCCACTTGACGCTTGTAATCTACATCTAGTTTTGTTATTTTGGTGCTCAACAATGTCTATTTTACTAGTTATTTTTGTCAACTTCATAACGTTTAGAATTTTCAGAATGCCCGAATTGTGCTCGATGAATTTCAAGTTATACTGCACTCTTCAGATTCCATAGCTCCAGTAGGTGTCCTACATCCTTTGGCCTATCATTTGGAAAAGAAGGCAAATTTAGTTTCCTTAAGTGGCAGTGAGAAACCTGATAATTTCTGTAAGGAGAAGACAGGTTTAGTATTTGAAGTCCAAGAAGACTGCCAACAGGGATTTGAACCTATATGTCAGTCCATTGCCAAAGTTACTGATTCTGTTGAAACTAGAGAACATCTACTTCATATCTCGAGAACAAGAAAGGATAATGCCTTTTCTATATGTTGTTGGTTGCAAGACTCTACCAACACTTCAACCGGTAAATTATCAGAAAGATGTTCACTGGTCATTGATTCCTTCTTCTAATGTCAAGTATTTGAATTGTTACACATTATTCTTGATTTGTAGGTTTGCAAGATGATTTGGAGGCTGTTTTACAAAAGATCGAATCACAACTTGCGACATATGGCTTTGGTTGGGAAAATGTCATCTATATTCATCTTTATATTGCTGATATGGATGCATTTACCATAGCAAATGAGACATATGTCAGATTTATAACACAGGAGAAATGCCCTTTTGGTGTTCCATCCCGCAGTACAATTGAACTTCCTTTATTGGAAGTTGGTTTAGGGGGTGCGTACATGGAAGTTTTTGTTGCAAATGATCATAGTAAAAGAGTTCTGCATGTACAGAGTATTTCCTGCTGGGCTCCTAGTTGCATCGGACCATACAGTCAGGTAAATTTAATTGCGATTTGGTGCTTTTACCAACTAGAAGTCATTAATTTTTGTTTAACTTAAACACTGTTCAACGTGGTTTTTGTTTCTTCTTTAGCTTGCTAATTAATTTCTTATATGCATTGAGGCCAACTAGCATTTACTAGAGATACAATGTAATAGCCATTGGTTAGAACTTGGGAGTTGGGACGAAATTGTAGAAAACAATGAAAACATAAATCCAAGAACTATGAGTTGTACAAAAGCATCAGTGGATATCTAGGACTGAAGTTATGGAGCCAGATGTTTCATCCTGATTTTGGAGGTTCCGTTTATTGAGCATTGGTCACCTGTCTTCTCAAATACAAGGGTTTTCGTTGAATCCCAATATAACCTATGTCACTTTTATAAAAGCAGGGCTTTTGTTGGAGGAAGTTTTTGTATCATGGATCAAAGTTTCGTTTTTTGCTCTCTGGTTGGGCCTGTGATTTTAATCTTCGGAAGATGGCTGCATTATTGGTATTATTGTGCTTATTTTTCAATGAGATGATTGTGTGATTACTTTCAGAAAATATTTGTTGACTTTATACAATTTCCCCCATCTTCACTCAACATGTTTGGTTGTATCTATCTTCACATCACATCTTATCATTCATAAGTATCAGGATTTAGTTAGCCTTGTAAGTTGATCAACTGTTTGTTCCCAGGCAACCTTGCATGAAGAGATACTTCACATGGCTGGACAGTTGGGGCTTGACCCTCCCACAATGACTCTCTGCACTGGTGGCCCTACTTATGAGCTGGAACAAGCACTAGAAAATAGTGAGGCAGTGGCTAAAAGCTTTAAAAGTTCAATATCAACCTCTGCTATTCTCTTTGTCATCTATTGTTCAACACACATTTCATCATCGGAACGACCCAAAATTCAGGAGAAGCTAGATACTGTACTAAAAGAAATAAGACTCTGTCATACTGACAAATCAATGAGAATGCTTAATTCCATACTTCTGTTTGTTCTTGTGCCTGAGCTTCCAAAAAGGTAATTAATCTATATTTCTCTTCGCTTAATCTTATACTCAATAACCTTGATCCTTGTTCCAACTAATGCATGCATAGATCCATATTTGAACTTATGACTTGGCCAAAATATTTTCGGTGTGGAATCGTTCCTATTCCTTTCTCTTGTTTGGTTCCCTCAACAATATGAAAAGATAGTTATTCTTATTTATACTACTAATTTTAAGGATCTTATCTTATATAGATTGAGCTGATTCTTAGGATTTTCGATTGACTCTATATGTACTATAAATTGGGTTCCACCCATATGAATAATATGAATAATTTTCTCTCAACTTCACAAAGCACTCCTTAAAAAAGTAATTCATTAAAAAAAATTGGCATGCATGGGGAAAGATTTGATGGTCAAATTCGGCACACTTGGTAGGCCTCCTAGTGAACACAGGGAAAGACAATGTGTTTTCAGTTTGCTCGATATCATGAACAATAGACCGCCTTGATAAGGATGTAATGCAAGTTGTAACAATAGGGTTCATTATTATGCTCAACAGGATTTTCTTATTTTTTCTTTACTAGCCTTCAAATCATTTAACTATGTGTTGCATACTGCACTACTTTCCATAACGTCAAGAAGAGTGAAGCCTTTAAGTTGAAAGGATATTGAAATATAAACTGAAGTCTGTTCATTTTCTCACCTTTCTATTGCAGAGCATTTGTAGAAGTAAAGCCCGTTCTTTATGTTCCAGAGGATACCGAGACAGATACTGAAGATGAGGAAGAGGTATCATCTGTAGTTATTCCAGAGTATTGGGGATTTCAGAGCACAGACTGGCACGATTCTTGCGTTCAGAAATGTGTTGTTCGTCAAAAGATATGTGCAGCGGTTTTGTGCATTACGAGTGATCACGTTGCCAAGATCTGTTGTAATTCTCCAGGCACTAATGAGAACAGTGAGGATCATCAATTGTCTCTCACAGAGGAGCAACTAGGAAGAATATCAAGATTTTGCTTATATCTACTGAATAAAATTTTATCGGAGAATAATTTCGCTTGGGATGACATAACGGTCAGTAACATGAGCAAAATCCTTACCTTCCAATTAAATTTGATTTTATTGGTAATATTTGGTACTCTATAGTCTATAGGCCTAAACGTGTGCCTTTTATATTAAGAAAATTCACATGTTCTAGACATGTAGTTGTTAATGAACAGTCTTCCAAATGAGGGTTGGCTTTGACCATGATAACCATTGTGTGATAGATAAGAAGATTCTTATTGTTTTTCACTTTTTTTATACTGTACATGTTCTCTTATTTCATATCAATTAATTTTGGTTTCTCTTTTTAAACCTTTTTGATAGAATAGAAATGTGGCCATGCACAGAGCATGCCACTCGTAGGAAAAGCCACGCAACATTAGTAAAAGACAGTTGTTTTCATTTAGATGAAAATTTATGGCTCGACATAGTTTCCATTCCATATGCTTCATTCTATATTGGTACCATGTAAAGCGTAAGGGCTTCGTTTGTATCAGAGATCTATATACATTGATACATTACTTTTATCTTGTTATTCATTCGTGGTACTCTATTTCATTGTTATGTGCTGTATTTTCTTGTGCAGAACCTGAGATTCTACTTCCCAACAAGCCTTGGTATTACGTTGGAGATGTTGTCTATACTGTTTACGAATGCATTCAAGGATATTGCTGAAATGGATCGGAGTGTTGAAATTGGTAAGGAGCCTTTCTTCAACATTGTTCCTGTCCTTGGTGCCGGAAGGTCTGCAACATCCATGGATGACATAATCACCTGTGAACTCTTTGCGCGCAAATTCTGAGTTTTATGGTACAAATTGGCCGGTGAAGGATCAGTGAAATCTGACAGTGTAACAATCAAACCGACGAGTGTTTTGAGCTGTAATTGGATTGTATTATTTAGTTGGGCAATGTTCTTTGGAACCATGACCCATTTTTCTTGAGATGTAGTGTTTGTTACATATTCATTACATGCATATTCTTTGTACAATTTGTTTCATATTGAATAGTTTTACTTGTCAGGTTGAAGTTTATAGCTTTTGCTGATTTTATTGGTATTTTATGTATATCTAACGTTTTAAAATAAAATGGAGAGTAATCATTTTAAGACAACTTGTAAAAATGTGGACACAACAAGTGTATATAAAAAAGACATCATCATCAACATTTTGTTTTATTTATTTGATTTTAGAAATCTAAAAACCGGAAACTTTAGATGTTCATCAATTTCTTTCTTGTACCACAGTTGCTATTTTGGAATAAACGGTGGTTTAATCATTTTTTTTTTGTTACTGATGGATTGGATAAACAGATGTTTAACATATATCACATTATTAGTGTTCTTTTGTTGATGTCATTATCATTAATGATTTTTCCTGTTTGATTTATTTGCAAACGTCTCGTTATCATCTCTGTTTAAAGCGTATACCAGTTTGTGAGTGTGTTTTTTTTACACCTGCTTATATTATTGATTTAGGGCAATTTGAATGAACCTCTGGAATAGGACAAAACCCTACCCAACTTAAAAGACTGACACAACATAAGACGACCTTACTAAAACGTGATCCACCCGTTTTGGATACCGTATACAATGAGCAAACTCTATACTATCAAATTGATCTAATAGAGTTACAATATCTGAAATCACTAAACCGAAGACATTGTTATCTTCCCCTCCAACCTGTAAAATTACCTGATTTGAGTCTGACTTGATGATAAAATTGAACCAGCCCTGAATTAGAATTCAACTGAGAGCTTCTTTGATAGCCACGGTTACCATTATCCTTGGCTTATGGATGCCCGACCAGAATCCGCGACCACCATTCCAGCATTTACCGGCGTGGTCTCGAACAACTCATCCAACTCTAAAATACAACAATTGGTCATTTTTCTGAATATTTGAGATCCGTAAACCAAAATACTTTGAAATGAATTCCTTTAAAAAGTATGTTATCAGCCTTATTTAACATGTGCACAAAACAAATCAAAACGCATCAGGACTCACCATCCGAACGTCAGTCTCACGAACAATTGGCTTGTCTCATAACTTTATATGACAGCATGTGATATTATCATTCCTCAATTGAAAATAACTACTTTGACCTTTATCTCTCTATTAGCGTCAATAATCGCTTTCTAATTTGGTCAACTTTTAAATCATATTTTCACTCTTCAGAGCTCCAATTTTAACAAATAAACCGAAAATAAAAAAAATAAAAACTATTATTTTTACAATCACTCCTCTCTAGGGTTTCTCTCACTACTTTTTTCCGTTCTCTCTCTACAAAGTGTTCACTGAATCGAATCTCGAGCTAATCTTTTGACAATCGAAGTGAAATCTAGTAGTTCAGTGGTATATATTAAGATGTTTTGGATCGAAGAGCTGATCTTCCGGTGGATTTTTTTGTCAATTTCTGTGTAGTTTTGAGCTCTGTTCGGTTCCAGCTCAAGATTTACGGAGACGATATCTTCGGCGACAAAATGTATGTGAATTTTGTGCTCGGCTTGTATGTATTTTGAATGTATGTTGAAGATAGATCTGTTTCTTGATTGGAAAGATGTGTGATGTTTGCTTAATTTGAGCTAATCCATCTATAGGCTGTTTTGATTTTCCGAAACTATGAAAAACTGATATATCATATGAAGTTGAAGTTGATGAATTTGTCGAGGGAATGTGTTTTGAGTGGATTTAAGCATAACATGCATTTCTTTTACTAAATCTCAGTAGGAATAGTTTAGATCTAGTATTGAGTAGAAAAATGCACTAAATTGTGTAGTTTTGAGGTTGTTGTCTTGTGGATAGCTTCAGTATTGCAGAGACTTGTTAGCTCTAATTTTCCTCTTGCATGTGAAAAAATGTGTGTATTTGAGCTGTTGTCTGATCCAGTCTGTATATAAGATGAGTATGAAAGTTGGTAATTTGTACCTTATCTGCTTATTGTTAATGATTCGTTTAATCACCTTTTGAAGTCAATTAATTGCAATTTGTGAGAATTTATAGTATTTGCGTGGACTTAAGCTGACTTTGAAGTATGAATGTGGCTTGGATTTTATGCTTGAAAATGTGAACAACTCTGGGTTATGTTTAACCATTTTTACAATTGACTACATGTAGAGTTTAAGGATGGTTTTGATGAAGTAGAGTGATGATCAAGTAATGGCACTTAAGGTTCCAGCTCCCAAAGCTGCTGAGATTGCGATTCAGTCGATTGGATGTGGCTACGACATATCAATAGATCTAAGATTAAAGTATTGTAAAGGAGATTCACATGATTCACGGTTGATAGAGATTGATGAAGACAGTGGTAGCGATATTGTTTTGCCTGGTGGGATTTCAATCCCTAATGTGTCTAGATCAATCAAGTGCGATAAAGGGGAGCGCACACGGTTTAGATCCGATGTTCTCTCTTTTCAGCAGGTAATGCTAATATTTCCTTGTAATGTTCATTTTTGTTAATCATAAATGTTATTTCAATGCTATAATTTTTCAAATTTGTTGCTTGAGATTTTGGCTCTTTGTTGCCATATCTTGTTATTGCCACTTTGCTAGCATATTTCAATTATATGCATTCTTGCTGAAATAAACATTTATCTTTTGATAATTTGTATGTTTTATAATTTTTATGCATTATGCAGTCTCCTGTTTTCAGTCACTTTATCCGTGCACCATATTGGGCCAAACAAATGGGTTTTAGAGTTTGTTGTGTTCTTTACTTCTTTTGACATCAGTTTTTTGGTTGGGAATAGAGTGATGGTTTTGCTTGTGTATGGTCAGAGGTTAGTGTTAATTACATATGTTACTTAAAACTCCATGAAACTTGCATATTCAATCACCTGCAGCTTGCATTGCTGCTCATTATATGATATGCATACTTTAATTAATGCTTCGTGATTGTCTCATGGATTCATTTCCCAGCTGTCAATTTTTTTTGGAACCTGATGATTTTCAGGTAGCATCACTGCTATAGTGATGATACTTGTATTTTAATTAACCTTAAATTTGTTTTCTATAATGGCATCAAAAGCGGGGTTAACGTAGGGAGCTTGGGATTCAATTTTTATTGATTGCTGACCCATATAGCAAACACTTATGACTGTTGTTGGACTGCATTCTGTTTGAGATACCAGGTCAGGCTGTTTGCATGCTATGCTATATGCACTATCTGACTACGACTGATTATAGACCAGAGTAATGTTTTGCGGGTTTCATCATACATCTCTCTCTCTCACTTTCCGTTTTCCTTTTTTTTCTTTTTCCATCAGATGTCAGAGCAGTTCAACCAGGAAATAGCTTTGACTGGTAAAATTCCCTCAGGCCTCTTCAATGCCATGTTCGAATTTTCTGGTAGTTGGCAGAAAGATGCTGCCAACACTAAGACCCTTGCTTTTGATGGGGTATTCATCACACTGTACACAGTTGCATTGGAAAAATCTCATGTAGTTCTGCGTGATCATGTTAAGAAAGCTGTCCCATCATCATGGGAACCTGCCGCGCTAGCAAGGTCAGATGATAACCTTACAGTAAATTTGTATCCCTAGTTTGGCTGAGAAAGTTTATCATTCCTTCTTTAATGTGTAGTTTTTGGTATCCAGAAGATATTGTTGTGGATCAAAGTGTATGGAATAGGAGTTTGTAATATGAAATGGCTTTATTGATTTGTTCATCCCAGGTTTATTGAGACTTTTGGCACCCATATTATTGTTGGTGTCAAGATGGGTGGCAAGGATGTCATTTATATGAAGCAGCAGCATTCATCAACTCTACAACCTGCTGACGTACAGAAAAAGTTAAAGGACATGGCGGATAAGAGATTTTTGGATACCAATGGACAATATGGCATGACTTCAGAACAAGTTTATCAGAGTGGCAAGGTAGTATGACTTCTGAACAAATTTACCAGATTGACAGTTTTTGATAAGTTCACCAATACTAGTCTTATTTAGTTAGGTCTTAAGTTTCAATCGTTTATGAAATTCATGAGAAACCATTTTAAGATGTACATAGAAGACAATGTTTATGCTTCGTTTTGGTGCCATAGTGATTTTTTTATTATTTATAATTTTTATTGGAAGGGGGTTGCACTATGTTCAATGTTCTTAGAAATGTTTACAATCTGGGTAATTCCCCTTTTTCTAGTGAGTCAGCTTCTTACCAGTTCAGACATATATCCTTCTGATGTCTTGTTCTGTATCATTCTGATATTTCCACTGCATTACCTCAAAAAATGAGGGGATGCTAACTAGGTTGTACATAACTGCCTGATGTTGGGTATTATTAATCACTATAATAGTTTTGGTCTCTTTTTTTTTTAAGAAAAAAAAACTGATAATGGTTTTGATCTCATTGAGCATTGAATCAACCTTAATAGTTTTGAATGTTACCCAGTGAAAATTTTGTGGGTAGATATCTTATGTAAACTATTTTGTTTCAGTTTGAAAGAGGGGAGCACCGACTGAGATTTGCTGATATCAGCCCATCAAGTTCTTATTCGCACAAAGAGGTCTGTTTACCATATAAAGCATATGGTAGTTTAGTTGAAATCCTTGTGGATGTTTTCTAATAGTACTTAATTTGAATATTGTCATTAAGTTACTTCTGATTTCTGTTGCAGGATATTGTAAGCATTTGTAAGAGGAGAGGTGGAAATGACAGTAGGAATCTATCCCACGAGGAGTGGTTACACACTGTTCAGCTTGAGCCCGATGTCCTCTCTATGTCCTTTATCCCAATTACCTCTCTGTTAAATGGAGTTCCAGGCAGTGGATTCTTGAGCCATGCCATAAATCTCTACTTACGATGTAAGTATAATCCTTCCTTCTTTGTGCAATTCTGATAATGATAACTTCAATCTCATTTTGGATGTCTATGTGGTGAAAGGGAATGTTTGACTTTATTTATGATGCACTATTAAATTTTGTGTTGCCTTGAAAAGTCTTGCACAAAATTCAAGCTCTTATAGATTTCCTTATTAGTTCATCTTCTTAGTGGGATTTGGCAATTTAGTCCCAGCAAATATTAGAAAGTTGGGTGTTACTTTTAAGCTGTTGAATGAAATTTCTAGTCTTGTGCCCCTTCATGATATATAATACTACATTCTTAACCAGTCCTTGGGTCTAAAATGAACCATTTAGGTTTAGCAATAGGATTGACCTCAGCTGCTACAACCATATTTTTCCTTCTAATCCTTTAATGAAATACACCCTAGAGGTCAGCTGTTGCTGCTTCACTTGAAGTGCACGATCAGGTTAAAACTTAGAGATGTTATTCTTTTAATTGTCCAGGCCGTTTAACTGCTATCATGTAACAAGTGGAGGAATGCTATTACACATTCAGTTTAGCCAAAGTTGGTCTAATCACAGTACATTATTCCTGTTGCCCTAATGGTGTTTCATCAACTAAACGGGCCCTTATCGCGGCATTTTTTCGTATATTTTCCTGTTGATTCAAAATATTTGTGTAGTTAATTTAAGCTAAACCAACAATCCAAGAAATTTCATACCTGTCTCTGCTGTCTCTGTCAGATAAACCACCAATTGAAGAACTCCACCAGTTTTTGGAATTTCAGCTGCCAAGACAGTGGGCGCCAGTGTTCAGCGAACTTCCTCTTGGCCCACAACGCAAGCAGCAGAGCTCTTCATCTTTACAATTCAGTCTCATGGGTCCCAAACTTTATGTGAATACCATTCCGGTAAAGCTTCTTTTCTTTTTAGATTGGTCTGTTCTGATTCACTGCGTGTGTTTTATCATTGAGGCTCTTAAGTTTATATATGTTAAGTCACAATTATAACCTTGAAAACGCAAAATATAGTACTTGGTCATTTCCTGCAGCTGAGCTTTCAGGTTAGACTACTGTATAACTTCATATGCATTTTCAAAACCTGATCATGCAGTCTGTTACAACTTACAAGGGCAAGCCCTTCTCCCTTAAACCAGAAAATGTTACTCCGTTACTCGTGAAATCCAAGTGCAGCTGTGATATGCTTATGAGTTATATTTTGTTTTCTAATTACTCATTTCTTTGTTGTTATGAATCATAATTCTAGTGATGGTGACTATAAGTGTGCCATAGTTTATAGACTGAGAGCTATCCCATTTCATTCATTCATTTCTCTACCTAAATCTTGTCCATTTAATGAAACTGACCATTGTATTCAAGTATGAACATTACTACCTATTATTCGGTGTTTGATGGTATTTTTTTCTGCCCAAACCTTAATTTGCCGTATATCAATCCCATGGCAGGTTGATGTGGGTAAGAGGCCGGTCACAGGCCTCCGGCTTTATCTAGAAGGTAAGAGAAGCAACCGCTTAGCCATACATTTGCAGCACCTCTCCTCACTACCAAATATTTTCCAACTTCAAGAGGATCTAGATGGCAATTTCCGGAGAGAGCCCTCTGACCGCAAATACTTCGAGAAAGTACAATGGAAAAACTTCTCTCACGTCTGCACTGCTCCCGTGGAGTCTGAGGAGGATCTTTCTATCGTAACTGGTGCTCAATTACAGGTCGAGAATTACGGGATGAAAAACGTTCTCTTCTTACGACTCCGCTTCTCAACTGTGTTGGGGGCTACACTCGTAAAGAATCCAGAGTGGGATGGATCACCAGGGCTGGCGGCAAAATCTGGACTCATATCTACACTCATCAGTCACCACTTCACATCTGTCCAGAAGCCGCCGCCACGGCCAGCTGATGTGAACATAAACTCTGCTGTTTATCCCGGGGGCCCTCCAGTACCCGTCCAAGCCCCCAAGCTTCTAAAATTTGTCGATACAACAGAGATGACCCGAGGGCCTCAGGAAACTCCTGGGTACTGGGTTGTTTCTGGGGCTAAACTGTTTGTTGATAAAGGTAAAATTTCTCTTCGAGTTAAGTACTCTTTACTCGCAGTGGTATTACCCGACGAAGAGGAGTTGGAGCAGTAGCAGCGGATTCATTTTTCGTTTCTTTCGAAAGAAAATCACAGAAAGAAATTTTAATATAAAGAAATGGAGCCGAAGAAGGGAGAGAGGGAGTCAAGTTAGTACATTTTCGGTTTATTTCAAATGGATGAAGGATCTTGGAGGATAGAAGAGTTGATTTGGAAGTGATTTTACAGGATGGTTCTTGTATTATTGTTTTTGCCATCAATTTTCTCTTGCCATATGTAACTGTCTTTATATTTGTAATTTTGTATATCCTTCAGCTTCGCTTCGCACCCTCGACCCGCATAAATTCCATGTATCTTTAGTTATCGTTGTTTTCGCTATTAATTTAATTGATATGAGTTTGTGCAACATGTTCAAATTATTGGTGATACCAGTTTGTGTTCTTCCCAGGAAAAAAAAGTGTGAATCTTATCGTAGTTAACCATGTAATGTCATTTGAATTAGGTTGTTTGTCACATTCCCAATGTACCATTTTAATCTTGTGCTTAATCATTATTATAATATGCCATTTCAGGTTATACTATGTATATGTCCATGTCCTTTCTGATGACTAGTTGACTACAACTAGACCAAAATAACATAAGGCTAATACAAATGAAACAGACAACTAGCAACTGCAATAAAAATCTTCAAGCTCTCAGGTGCTTGTTTGGAATCTCAGCTTCCAAACAATTGAGGTTCACAGGAAGTCAAATCAGGAGCTGCAGGAGGTTGGAGGCTCTTGTACCAACTGCTATGAGATTTTCAAACCCAATAACCCCAATTCAAGTTATAATGTTAAGATGTGATATTTGTTTTGATTATGTCAATTAAGAAAAAGTTACGATTGACACATAAAATGAGTTTGCTTCAAATTTTGATTTACGTGTTTTTACTCTTTACGGTAAATCGTTTAATTTTACGATTGACTTGAAAAAAGTATGGGTTGACTTCAAATTTAGAAATACATGTTTTTACACTATGCGGTAGACCGATCTACTTTCACGCTCGAGTTATACTCAGTAGACAAAGATAAAATATCGCGGTAAACCTCACTATTAACTTTTTTAAAACAACCTCACTTTATTTTAATGCTTGTATATATATTCCACAAGGTTGACTGTGAAACTGATTAAGTTGACCAACTGCATATAAAATGTAAACTGCTTTATATTATATTTTTATATTTCATATGTATACTTAAGGATAGCTTAGTAAAAGCGGCGGTCTTCTAGGGTTAGTAGAGGGAAAATTCTAGGGTGGCGGCGCTGGTCACTTGGTGGTTGTTCTCTCTTTAGGAGTGCATTGTATGTAGGGCAACAAAGGGCGGCTAGGTTTTTGGGTGTGGCAGCTAGGGCAGGGAGGGCAGGGCACGGGGGGGCTCGAGGAGGGGGGGCAGGTGCAAGTAGCAGTACTTTGTGGATCCATTTGGACATCAGACAGATCGGGGGAGGGTTTACCCAGTGCCCCTGATTTGAGTTTACCTAGTGCCTCTGTTTTGGGTTATATTTTCGTACTAAAATTGATAGAGTATATGATTTTGGGTTTGAGGTTTTGGGGTTCTTTTTGTTTCAGGTGTTGTTTTATGTAGCCTTAGTTCTCTTGATTATTCTAGTTTGATTAGGTTTAGTGTTGGCTGCTTTTCCTCTTTTTGTTCTGGTTTAATTTTTTATTAATGAAGTTTGAATTTCCACTTAAAAAAAAGATAGCTTAGTAAATTCATAATTATATAATTACTTTCACACAATTTTATCAAATAATTTGATTTTTCAGAATTTTTTTCAACCTCCTTCCAAACGTTTGTTTCCCAAATAAAACATTTATCTTGGACAAACAATTTACTTCATTTCAGCTACTCTTGTGGACATTTGAAGTAGACAACCCAAACAAGCCAAGTATGTTATAAAATCTGGATTGGAGGTTGATTTGGTTTGTTGAATGGTCAAGTTACTCAAAAAGAAACTTAAAAAAATGGCCTACTTTACTTTGTCAAGTTCTAGTTAAATTGCTCAATCTGGTTGGATTTTCATATCTATCACTATAAAGCAAATCTTAACCTAGCTCCAATTAAAATTGTTGATCTCTTGTATTGAATCAACTATTGTCCACACAGTTTTTGCCATGGGACATGAAATTCATGTGCACACACATGTTAGGTGTTTTTAAGGTTTTCATTGAGAAACATGCAACTAATCTGCAATAAAAGGTAAATGTCTCTAACAGAAGATCTGATATCAAACAACCATAAACCAGTGAGTGAAGACTTAGTAGATGCAACATACTCTTAAATAATATATAATATATATAAGACTTCAATTATATGGTTTAAAGCAAGTATAGATACAAGCTAAGGATAATGTACAAAATTTTGCTGATTATGGAGAGGCCAAGATATGGTTTCTCTTGGGCATGGAAGAGGAGCTGGTTGAGCAATATAGGTTGGACATTGCTGTCCTGGCATCAACACTGACAAATCAGATGCATATGATGTTGATAACTGTCGAAAAACAAAGCAATATCAGATATAAAAGTGTTGTTTGTTTGATTTTAAGATTGATGAACAAGCGCGAATAAGATCATCAAAAAACAAGTTGGGAACGAGATAGGCGAAATGTAGATGCACTTACTCTCTGTGGATTCTGAAGTTTCTGAGCTGATGTTCCTGATTCAAGAGAACTGCTGGTTCCGTCTTCTGGTGAAGCGAAAGGACTTGGCCTGAAGAGATGCTCGAAGATGGCCATTACGAGGAACATCGAGATCAAGATAGCTGTAGCAACAAAACCGAAAGAAATGGCATTCATGGATGTCCCGAAGCTGCTTCTCCATTCGCGGTCCATTTGAGATGAGGTGGGGTCTGGATTTGTGTACATGTTCCATGGATTTGATGATCTTTCGGAACCCGAGTCATTCATTGTTGCTCTTTCTTCTCCTTTTGTGCTTTGATGATACCTTTATATATGTGGTGTTTGGCTAAAATAATTTTTTGCAGCTAACTCAGACAAAGCATGCACTGACTGTCAATTCTTGGAAGAAAAATGTGTTTGTCCATTTGTTGATGACCTCTATTCCTGAAAAGAATTAACATAAACTAATCTATCAACATGGTATCCCACTAAAATAGTTTCTTGCTTTTGAAGTAACTATCATCTACATTTCTTGAGGAAATCGTCTAGCAAAGCCAAATCTGAAACTATTGGTAGTTACTGATAGATTGTATCATCATGTTATATACATTGCATTTGAGAATAAAACCAGTTTGGAAATGCAGTGTTTGCTTGATGAGAGCGTTTACAGAACTATTTCAATAAAGGAGTTTTGTTTTCACTTTGTTCGTAAAAGTTTTTGCTCAAGTACAATATGCAGATATTGGATAAGCTTTCCTTGACAGAACAGACAGTATCAGATTTCATTTGACAATAAAACCAGGTTGGAAATGTAATGTTTGCTTGAAGAGAAAATTTACTGAACTATATCAGTAAAGGAGTTTTGTTTTCACTTCGTTCGTAAAAGTTTTTGCTCAATTACAAATATTGGATAAGAATTCGGATACATATTGTCCAAATTTTCAAGCAGCTAACCAATTTCTAAACAGAATTCTAATTATCAATATGCAACCGGCAAAAAATTGACAAAGTATCTATGATAATGACAACAATCAAGTAGGCTAATTTGAACTAAAAATATGATCAAAGCATTGAAACTAGAAAGCTAACCTGTTTCAAGCCAAACATTTCAGAGGCCTTCGATTTTGGTTCCGGGAAGTAGAAGCACCCATTATCTCGATCTTCGACTTCTGTAGGCCTTGAATAGACAAGACATGACTCTCACTTGTCAATGCACGATTTAAAGACTTGCAGCTCATGAAACCCAACAAACCATATGCCCAAATAGAAAATGTAGAGACAAAGTCATATGTAAATCCCAGCAAAGCACCACTTTTGTTTCATGTTTTTGAAGTTCATGATCCTGATGCCTAGCTTAATCAATACTATACCTTGTCTGAAAACAAGCATAAAGAAATCAAAAGAATGGGCCTTCCTGTCTGGAAAGCCTAAACAAGAGTGCCCTGTTGGTGCTTTTAAAAGTTGTCACACCCGTCCTCCTATTCCTAAAGTAGTGAAATA
>JAYMSZ010000678.1:0-17931 GCA_036897665.1 Pelargonium citronellum
TGTCAGGCCGGGTCTTCGGACTCAAATAACCAACCCATTAGGACAGAGTTGTCAATATATTTTTTTCTGTACTTTTGATTAAACCAAAAACAATATATTAGATGTTCAATTTGATAGAATTTGTTCGGATTCAAACTAATATATACTATTTTGAATTCTAATTCGAAAGGAGTTCAGGTTTAAGCAAAAAGTATTTTAAAAAAGTTATGAATACAAATTAATTTGTAAAATGCTCTACTATTTTAGATTTGAAAATTCGAATATTGTTCCCATCGGGTCATGGGTCGCAGGTTTGGGTCCATTTAACTGACAATTAGGCAAAGGAAAAAGACCCATACCCGACGCTTTAAATTTGTTCATGAGGCTATGTGACAATCCACGTAATGAAACACAGATCATGGGTTCAATTCAACCACCATTGTGCCTAACAATAAATAATAAATACTCCCTAGGAGATTGTTTTAACTTGTAAAAGAGTATTTTAAATAGGACTGACAATTTAATTTTTTTTTTTTGCGAATTGTGAGCTACAAGTAGAACTGATAATTTGAGTCATAACTCGTGATACGATATGAATTCAAATAGATTTAAGTTCAACTTAATCGGATTTGCGACGACTAGCTTAAGTTACTCGACTTGTTGCATAATCAAGTCGTGTTTGTGTCAAATGTTATTGAGATGTGTCTAATATGTTCAACTAAACGGGTCGCAAACAATTCGTGTAACATGTTAATTGACCCATCTCTTTAATAAAAAAAATAATGTATACTATATGAGTCAAATATATTGAGTTGTGTTAGGTCAATATCAACCCGATTATTAAACATGTTAGCCATGTCATGTTGCATCAACTCACACGTAAAAAGGCCATGTTCATATCATGTATTTCAATCTGTTTAATAATTGGATCGAGTTCCAATGGACTCATTTACCAAAATGCTAAACATTCAACGTGAATTGACACCGCTAACTACAGGTATCATGTTGCAAGTTTTGCATAGAAACTGCGTACGTGAGTCACAGTTTGCCCAACCCGGCTAAAATATTAATAGGTCAATTTATGCAACCCGAATTTGAAGAAAAACAAAACGAGATGAAAATTAATGCCTACACATTCGGGTCTAAATTGTCGGTTCTAATATCACATATCAAAATCGAGGCCAATGTTTCAAAATATTTTGTCAAATGCACCCAAGAGAAAAAGGATAAACTACAACTAATTGAGATTTGAGACCCAAAACATTGCAACAAAAATGATATTTTACAGATATTGGAGCATACAATCATGAGAACACAGGAGACAGAACTAGGAGAAACCCATAAACTGAAAGATTGATCTTTTTTCTTCCTTGGCACAATCGGAAATTAACCGGGAAGAGTGTAAAAATGAATCCGGCGATCCAGATTTGATTCGTGATCATAGCACAAGAAGAAGCTTACTTGGCCATGGCTAGTTCTGATCAATGGTCCATCAATTTTTGAAGAATGATCTGCCACCAAGGTTAAAGATAATTCAGATCAAGTTCAGAGATCACTAGAAATGCAATGTAATGAAAATCTAGTGGATAAAGTCTTTCTACATCCTCAGTTCGGTTTTGGACTAGTTTTTGTGAAAAATCACACTCATTCAAGAAATTAAGGTTTTCCCTACTGATGAGGCAAAAATTAAAAATGACAAAATTAGCCGAAAAAGATGTTTTATTTATTTATTTATGTTTTATATAAATAAATTGAAGCCACCATCATGTTCTAAAATCTACATGATATCGACACCTAAAGTTCTTGAAAATTTAAATGAAATCAACACTGAAAAAAACCCAAATCAAAGATTAGAACACACAATAATGACATCTATTTGAAAATGTGAAAGTATAAAGGGCAAAAATGTCATTTCACGAATCCATAACTGTCATCAATCTAGTTCTAGGGTAAAACCACATTTTTTTGTCTGTCCAGAAGTGTAAACATTAAAGAAATAAGTTTTGATGCTAAAACTCGTACTTCTGAACCGTAGAGAGGGTGCAGAAAGATTTATTATACAAATGATTTCTTTTTGAGTTTGAGCCTCACCTATTGATTTGCTTGAAGAAAACAATATGATGGTTTAAATTTGAGAAAAAGAATAAATGCATGTGGCATACATGTAATCATGCAAGCACATTTATGAGCAACAATATTCTAGATATGACTTACAGGACATGAGCGGTATGATTTAAGCCCCTCGTAAAGTTCACGGGAGGAGATCAGAATCTTCACTTGGCGAAACTCAACTGATTGACTTTGACCTCTGTTGTCTGCGAAACAGATTAGCTCACATTGCAGAAGGTGTTCAAATGCCTGCAGAAGTTAAAAACGAAGAATTATCAGAAGTTGCTCAGCACCATCTCATATTTGCTTACATTCACGATTTGACTTTTGACATAGCTGTACATACCCGTAAGCAAACAGTTTCAGAATAAAAGTCAGATGTCTTGAATGAGTCGTGTATGTTTTTGTACTCTGTCAAATAAACAAGAATGTAATTAACAAAAGATTGCAAGGGTAATAAAGGATAAATGAAACTAGAAGCAAATGATGAGTGTAAAGGACCTTTCATTACGGACTGGAAGTTGTATGAGCTTTGCTCTTTAACTTCCAACCTCTTCATGCACACCAGAATATAGAGTTCTAAAATGGAGCAATCTGCTTGAACAAGTTGAATGTGCATTCAGAATCATTAGTTTTAATATGGAGCAGTCGCAAATAAACAAGTTGAACTCATAATTAGTGATGTAACCTACTTGCAAAACATAATTTAACATGTTTTATTTATCTAACCCTCCAACTTAAGCCAAAGAGATGCATCTAATTTGTCTCAAGAGCCTAATTTTTCTTCTTCAATCAGGAAATGCATTTGATATAGTCTCTTAAGGAAAAATGTTATAAACACAGCCTAAAACAATATGCCATTTGTTCCTCTGAATCAAATAACTATTTTGTAAGAATATATAATAATATACATGAAATACAAGGAAAAAATAATGTTTTTTGCTCACTTCCTATGCAGCCAGAATCTGAGCATACGGAAGTGAACTAAAAATGTAAATTATGATAAATTCATAATAAAGAAAAACAATAAATAAATAAAATTACAAAAAGTCTTCAAGCTCCCAAACCTTTTAGACATTCCAGCTTTGGCTGTCTTTGGATACTTGACATCGCTGTTTTGAAATTCTCAAGTGATAGGAATCCAGATCCCAAATCCATATTGGTAACGGCACAAAATCTGGGGAATGGTCAACTGATGATTAATTTAGTGGAGGACAAAGCATAGAAGTTTCACAAACATGACAAGCTTTTAAATGCAAGAGAAACTTACAGAAATCTCAACAGATGGTTGACAGTGGAATCAGAATCCAAATATGAACTAATAATATCTTTGAATCTATTATCTGTTAAAATATCCTGTGCAAATGTTAAGGGACGTTGATGATCTCAGCAAAACAGACCTTTGTATAGTTCCAAATTTCAAGTGGTATTGAGTATTGACCTTTAGGCAAACAGGTATATAATTTGTCTTTCTAAAGATATATAACCGAATAGCTATACTGATATTCACCCATAGGTTGGAATGTGGCTGGAAAGGTTTATAGAGCGTAACTAAAAAAAAAGAAGAAGATCAATTAGGGAAAGGATACTTGAAGCTTTGAATTGAATTCAACAGCATAGTCGTGAGGGAGGCTTGAGTCTAATGGCAAAGATAAAACATGTTCTAACAATCTGCATGACCAGAAAGTATGAAATTAAAACAAAAGCATGTATTAAAAAAATATTCTCAATTCTCCAGTATTCGACATATTGACTTCTAAAAGTCAAGATAACAGAAAACTACCTCTGTAAATCTTCCTTTGATAGAGGAAGAAACAATAGTTTTCGATGTGAAAAACGAGATCTTACTCTTTTTTCCAAAAGCTGATCTGCATCCTGCATAGGAGATGGCCCAAATTTTCATGAATATTGCAACTTACAAGTATCTTACACATATAAGTCCAAAAATGGGTCCACATATACGTAATCGAACAACTTGATTTTCAATATATTATAACACTAACTGGCTCAAGATTGAAGAAGCGAATTGAATGATAACTATCTACGCAAGGGTCCCCAAATCTCTTACAGGTATATCAGAAGAGACAAAATAGAAAATGAGCAACATACTAGTCGGCAACTGACTCCAATTACAACAGCTTGTGATGACACTGATTGCATTGCATCTAGCAAGCTGTAAAGTAATCGTTGTTTCCCCTGCAAAAGACCGTATCATAAAGAATGTCAAAATCCGATAACCAACTAGAGAAAATTTCTACATCATCCATAGTTTGGTTCAATAACCAGGCAAGCTTCAGCACAGCCAAAATCAAGCATCAGAAAATATTATAACAAATGAAGAGATTGGAAGCCCAATTGCCAGTCTTCAGTCACCTGGGTGAAGAGGTCAAACTCATCCAGTACAAAAATAACTGTTTTATGGGCCAATCCACACTCCCTGACAATCAGAGAGCATAAAATCAGTAGAATAATAACATAATTTGGCAAGGAGAGGAATGTACAACAAAGAAATCTATACTAACCTTAACATGGCTATCATGAATTGGGAATTGTCATCAAATGATGCCTACAAAAGATAGGCTAAAATCAAGAAATCTGAATTAAGTAACAAATCACATCTTGACCTCAAATGAAATACACAATGATTATTACCATTCTTGAGAACATTAATTGATGCTCCACACATAGCTGTCTAGCAATTTCCTGAATGATCAACAACAATGTCAGAACAGTATTGAATCTTATTAATATCAAGTATGCTTGTCAAATATTTATAAATCCTAAAATATACAAACTTCATGTCCATAACCAACAACTCCAGTTGTTCATAAGACGAATCAATGATGAAATATCATACTTTTAATTTAGCAAGTCAAATAGAAAAAGATGATAGAAAACTGAAACTTAAGGGACAAAAAGTACAACACAACATCCAGTGGGACTGACAAAAATATGAGATTCTTACCTTAAAAGCACAAGTGTCATCACTGTGCAAAAGCCCATTCAATTTGATCTGAAACAAGATAACCATTGCAGAGTAAGTACATCTGAAGAAACACAAATGTCATTAATAATGTGGATTGTGGTGTCTAGAGTTCGATCATCCACATAAATAAAAATCGCCTGTTGTATCTCTCATAGCATTGCAACATGTACCAGTAATAAACATAGGAGAGCAGTAACTCCCAATATTAGGTGAAGGAGACAACCGAAGAAACAGAATCCAAACCGTAAAATCTTAAACTGTTCATTGTTTGGGACACTAAAAACAAAATTCTCTAATTCCAGCGCGCCCAATTTAGTACAAATGACAAACACAGCACTCAAAATTTCAATTCTTTCTTATCCACATTGTCCTTAATGTCGACACTTATCATTCAAGACTGTAAAAAACGCTCCGAAAAAATAAATTATACATTTTTTCTTATCAACAATTTTAAAAAAAAAGTTCTTTAAAACACAATCATACCACTGATATCATGTCAGGATGTTCTTGCAATAAATCACCGAGAACAAGCTCCAACACCTAAATACAAACCAACCAATCAATCAATCAACACTCGAATACATCAATTTGAGAAAGAAAGAAAAAACCCTAAGATCAGATACCGCATTTTTCCCAGAACCACGAGGACCGAGAAGCAGGACCGAGTTGTTGCAAGCCTCAGTAACTGAACTCGATACTAAGTACTTCAATTTGCTGCAATTCTCACCATTAGCATCCATTTAAAAGATTCAATTCGAAATCAAATTTCTCAGAAAGAATATCATAAAATCGGACCTGTAGTTGCTGTCTGGAGAATCGGAGATACATTTGAAGATGAAATTTGGGTTACAGAGCCTACTTCGGAGGAGATTTAGGGCTATCTCTGCTCGATTTTCCAGTCCCATTGTTGCGATTCTCTGTGTCGAATCAAGCAAGTGACAGAGAGAGATTAGAGGAAAATGGCGGGAGTGAAAGAGACGACAGTTTGAGGCTTAGGGCTATAGACCGTTTACATATTTTTAATTTTAAGCTCATAATTACAGTTTTTCATTGTTTTAGCCTATAACTACTCAGTTTTTTGTTTTCTCCCTTGAATATGCTACAAATGGTTTCCAGGGTAGAGGTAGCAATTCGGGTTTTGGATAAAAAATGTTCAGTTTTCAGAAGATTTAATATGAACATGACCTATAAAAAGTGTGGTGTTATTCTGGTTACAAATCGCGAGTAAGGTTGAGTTCAAATTTTACTTGCAAACTAGGTGGACTCGTACTGATGAGCTCGACCTGATCCATAATATCTCAAAAAACATTCATCCTAAACACAACTCAAAAATTGGTCGGGACTATTAATGTGACCTGAACTCACACCTTTTTGTTCTTACTGTTAGATGAGTAGTATAGTAACATTTAAAGAAGAGTCAACACAAAAAATATTCAATTTTGGTCTCTCACTTGTTCATTTTGTTTAAAATTGATATTTATTAAAATTTTGGTTCCAATTTTGGTCTCTTAACTATTGATGTTACTCTAATTTAGTCATCCAACTATAGCTAATTTGTTTCAAATTGATTCAATTCATAATAATGTCGTTAAATCTGGTTTGTGTGTCAACTTTTTTAAAACATGATGTGACAACCAATTGATGTTTAATTCAACTAAATTTATAAATGAAACTATTTTAGAACAAAATTATATATACAATTGATGGGTTAAATGAAACAAAAATTGATGTGACTACCGCATACATCAATTTATACAATTTTGTCATATATTGGGTCCATTAGTAAATTTAGTTAACTTAAGTGTCTGCCCGTGGTTTCCACATAAAAAAATCGGAAAATATTGTCATGCCAACATTTGACGGCGCCGGTATAAATTAGACAAATTTAAAATAAAATAACATAATATTTTGGGGCCAAATTGAAATAAAAATAAAATTTAAAACCAGTTTTAAATAAAATGAACCGTTAGAGGGCCAAAATGAAACATTTTAACAATTTTATTTTTAATTAATTAACAAAATATCGGCATTGTATAAGAGGCAGTGATGAACCTGATCGGCACGAGCAGACCAGAAAAATGGCGAGCACCAGCTCTGCGATCCCCTGTTGCTGCCTCAAGCGTCTCGATTCCTTCAGGATTCCACCATCTTCACCTTCTCTGCATCTCAACCATAGTTCCTCACAAAGTGCAAGATTCAGATTCAGTTCTTCGCCGCAAAGACCTCTCAGGCTTGAACACAGAAGAAGCTTCAGCAGAGTCGTTTGCTCTGCTTTTGAGGACGACGGTGTTGGCCCAGCTGTGGAGGATAGACCCAGTAAGTGGAAACTGAAAAAAGCTTAGCTACGGAGCTTCAATTTTAGTATTTTTATTTTATTTTATTGCTTCTGTTCTTGGAGAATAATTTTGGGTCATTGATAATTTTAAGAATCAGTAAAGATTTAGGGCTGTTTTGTTTATTTATTTATGAATTTTGTGTGAATTGATGGCACCTGTTGAGGAAAGAGTGGATTTTTCTTAGGTGGTGCTGTTGAATTGTTGATATTTTACTATACTCCAGAAACCCTAGAGGAAGCGTGAGTTTTGATAGTGTGGAATCTTCAAGAAAGCTCTTTTTACTATCATTGTAGTTTAATTGAACCTTAGGGTTCATGGGTTTTGAGGTTTTGACTCTGAAATTAGGTTTATATCAAATTGGATATTGAATTGTTTACTTCATAGTTGAAATTTGTAGATTATAACCTACAAGGTTGCATCTTATAACAAGTAGTCATATCCTTAAATGGGTTTGTTGTAAACTTGTGATTAGTCTTGAATTGTTTATCTATTCAATAATTCAAGGTGTGGATATTGGTTGCCTTTAAATTGCTATGTTTGTTGTATTTTGGTTACTTGACTTGGTGGTTTGTACTGTATGGAACCATGTGACGAGAGCTTTGCCTTTTCCTAAACTATCCCGACCATTGTGTAGAGAGATAATGCATTGCAAACATGAGTGTATGGATTAGCGGTTGGAATCATTTAGTTCTACTTTTTGCGGTATAGTTGGCATCGCGTACCACCTCAGTATTCTTTTTTTTTTTTAAGGGACCACCTCAGTATTCTTAATTATTGTAATTCTTAATTATTGTAAGTCTTACATTTTGCATGTAGTCTACTGTGTTTATCTTCGTGACTGAGGATGATATTATATATTTGGATGGAGGATGATATTATATATTTGGATTGGACTGTCCCATCTTAAGAACCGAGTTTTCTTCATCTAGTGATCATCACGATCCATGTTGTGTTGCCGTGTTGGCAAAGAAAGTCTGGTACATTTTGGTCTAATACCGAACTCACATTTATGATAGAAAGTTTGATGTTGCAGATAGCTCAATTGAAGAAACACTAGAAAGTGTTAATCAAACAAATGGAGGAAGTCCCTTGTACGATTTTCTTTATCCCAGTAAAGAGCTACTCCCAGATGATAAAGAAATGACTATGTTTGATCACCTGGAAGAGCTGCGCCAGAGGCTATTTGTCTCGGTGCTGGCAGTTGGAGCTGCTATCTTGGGTTGCTTTGCATTTTCAAAAGAACTTATCATGATTCTTGAAGCTCCTGTGAAGACACAAGGTGTTCGGTTCCTGCAACTAGCTCCTGGCGAGTTCTTCTTTACCACTGTGAAGGTTAGTACGCGTTAAAATATCGATTTTCCCGCAACAGACGCACACATACCCACTTTCTTGGGTATTAATATTATTATTACTGGGAAGAAATTTCTTCCGTTAACAAGTGAGCTATTTCACTTAAGCCCTTCGGCTTGACTGGAAATGCAGCCTCAAATCTTCTTTGTCAAGCAAGTTTCTGAAACCTATATCATAAATTTTTAGGCACAACAGCAACCTATGTTGTCATAGTTGAAGTACAAATCATTGAATTATCATGTCCTTTGTTCTACAGCAGCGTGCTTTAGTTTATTATGAATTTATGGTGTGTGGGATCGTTCTTGGGCTGCTACAGCATACAAGCTTAATATGTTTCCACACTTCTCAAAACGAAAAAACTGTTCCTGGTATTTTGCTAGTTGCAATGGAGTCACTGCTGAGGTCCAGAGCATGCATATTTAGGTAGAGAAGATGCTAAAAGCCTAAAATGTGATTCTTTGTCTTTAGTTGGTCACTAAACATATGGATCAATTTGTTAAAACTGAGGAAGTTTGAAATCACTTTTCCATTACTCATATATGAAGTAAGCTACTGTAGTTAACATTCACTTTCTCTTAATGCCATGCTGCAGGTATCAGGGTACTGTGGTCTTCTTTTGGGTAGCCCCGTAATTCTCTACGAGATTATTGCCTTTGTTCTTCCAGGTCTAACCAGGGATGAAAGGAGGTTTCTCGGGCCAATTGTTTTAGGTTCCTCGGTGCTTTTCTACACTGGCATTGCCTTCTCTTATATGGTCCTCACCCCAGCAGCCTTAAATTTCTTTGTTTCTTATGCGGAAGGAGTTGTAGAATCCTTATGGTCCATCGATCAATACTTTGAGTTTGTACTTGTGCTCATGTTCAGCACAGGCTTGTCTTTCCAGGTAAAATTCTCACACACACTAGTACCTTCTTGCTCAATATGCACACGTACTTTGGTTGCTGACCTTCCACATTTACCGAAACTGAGTGTACTGTCGAATGCACAAGAACAACAGAGATAAACCGTAGTTTTTCTCTATCAACCATTAGCTGAAAATCAACATAAGTTGTGCAGTAACTATTTATAACACCTAACCCAAACCCTAGCTGAAAATAAATCCGAAATCAAATACTTGAAAATTCCCAAAAATGTAAAAATGACCAAAACACCCCCCTCAAATGAGCTCAAAATGCAAATATATGGCCTATATTGCTTGGACTATGCGAAGTTCAGCCTAATCTGATGGCATCATTGTCGAGTCCTAGTGGTGCTCCCGTCTCCTGCACAAGTAGAACTTATTTTTTGAACCACATCAGTCGAAAGTTATTGACTTGCAAGTGCAAAACATGCATTGTTTTGCATTACTGCTCAAGTTTATTTCCTTGTTCGTGAATGTTTCCATTTTGGTAAGACTTTAGCGATGCCTCACATTTTCCTCTTCTTTTTTTCGTAGGTACCGGTCATACAGTTTTTACTGGGACAGGTAGGTATAGTAACAGGAGACCAAATGCTATCAGTTTGGAGATATGTTGTGGTCGGTGCAGTTGTTGCAGCAGCTATACTTACACCATCAACCGATCCTCTAACTCAGATGCTTCTTGCAGCGCCACTTCTAGGGCTTTATTTGGGAGGCGCATGGGCAGTTAAGTTGACAGGACGATGATCATTTGTTTGGAACTTTCAACTATCACAACCAATGAAGATTGTTGATGTAAATTGTTTACACGTGTACATTCGGATGCTGTACGATCTAAAATCTTCTAGTTGCGTATAATCCGGGTGTGGGTGTGCCAAAGATGTTACAATGAAGGCGAAGGATTTGATGTAAAATTTATGTAGAAAAACTCTTACATTTTGATATATGACTTCAAAAAAAGTGAATGAAACTTAATTTTGCAGTTGCAGAGTGCATGGTACCATAAATATCTTGTTTCAGAATAATGTCTATTTGAATTATGAGCCTAAAGAGATCATTTCTACATGGTAAAATGTTATATTCCTGTGAACTGTCATTTCTTCGGTTCAATTTCAACGTGGAAAATGTTCTGTTTTGGTTCCTCAAATATTAATTATGTTTTAAATTAGTATCCAATTTGATTTTTGCCGTAATTTAATACCTAAGCTATTTATATTGTCTCAATTTAATTTCAAACTATGCTACTTTGTTTTAAATTGGTTCACTTTGTACCATTGACGTCGAATTAGATTGATTTAGATTGACTGACAAGAACCTTCTATATTGAAGAACTCACAGGTGACTTTACGCTCAGATATTGTTGAATTTTTTTTCTCATGTTTTTCTATGTCTTTCCAACTTCGAGTCTCGCATTATATTTTGTGGTTTGTGGAATTCGTGACGGTCGTTTTACCAAAAATCTTCGTCCTAAGATCAAATCCATTGATTTAAGCTATAACGCTCCATTTGGTACCAATTTTGATCTCTCACGTCTCGACTATGCGTGTATTAACTTCAGGTGATATCTTAAAACTTAAATTTCGCCGGTCTAAAGTACAAAAAATTAATGGAAATGTTCTATCTTAGTTTTAGAATTATCCATTTTGTTCTAAATTGGTATTTAATTTGACGTTTGTTCCAATTTAATAGCACACTATCTATATTGTTTCAATATATTCTCATCCGTATAGCTAATGTCAAGCCAACAACAAAATTTTGAATTTTTTTTAATTGACAACAATGCTATAAATTGAAATTTTTATAAAACAAAACAACATAATTAATAGTTCAATAATCAAATTTCCTTTGAAAAAAAAATGATCAAATTAAAACAAAACTCAAATTAAGTACCCACTGAGGCATCAAAAGAGAACATTTTCCAAAATTAAGTAACCGAGATATGGATAACTCTACAAAAATGACAGTCAAAAAGTGCAAAAGTATGTTACTTTCTCTACACAACAGTAGTGAATCTTGTGCAAATGTTATGTTAATATGTTCTATTGGCTCAAATCCACACTTTCTATTTGGGTAGCTAAATCAGTAGCTTCGCTAAAACTCAGCTCAGATTCCAGTGATCTCAGAGACTTCTTCAAGCCAATGCATGCATGAGAGAAAGCTTCTGAGTTCCCATTTAGGTTCTCGATCTCGGCCTGCATATGATCAACCGCAGAAGAAATTTTCTCCGACACTACTCTCATTGCAGCGATCTCTTGCGGGGGATAGAGACAAGCTCCAAGTTCATCAATCTGTGCACCTATTTCCTGACACAACTTCAATAGTTTCTCCAAGGAGTTCACAAAATCGCCATTGTCATCGGGCTTTTCCAGCTTGAGCAAGCCTGTGATGGAGCGGATAAGCTCTTTTGTGACTGCAACTGTCTCGGACACTACGCTGATTGCTGATTGAGCAACATTCATCTCTTCGGGTGATAGGTCATTGCCCAGATCATCGCCATTGTCATCGTTCATGTTGGGATCACCGTCATTGTCGGGAGCATCTTCTAAAGGTTCACTGGAAGGTTCTAGTGCTGGCTTTAGCTCATTCAACTCCCGGAGGACGTCTTTCATGGAGACTGCAACTTGTGTCATTGCTCGGCCAATTGCTGTGATGTTTGTAGCTGGAGTCTTGCTGAGAGCAGAGCATGCTTCCCAGACTGCACCGACTAGTTGTGGGATTGTGAGTTTTTGGTCCTTGCTCCTTGATCCTGGGATGATCAATTAAAGTAACATTAATCAGAGGTTTAGCTGTTCAGGAAGCATTTGGTTATGGGAAATTGCAAGTTTTCATCATCAGGTATGTTCACACAATTGAAATGTGAAGGGTTGTTCTTAGACTTGGCAAACTAGGCCGCGAGCCATCACTAGCCCTGCCCGATAAACATGCCAGCGATTTTGGCCCGAGCTCGGCCTGCAGCCCATTTTGCTAGCTAGAGCTTGCAATATAGGCTGCGCCTCGATAATTCCAGGCTTGCACCAGCAAAAAGTGGCCTGATAAACATCATGCATTTTTGGCCCGGACCGCAGCATGTTTTGCCAGATCTAATCATAATATTCTATCACAACTGCCCCATATAGGCCTTAGCTAGAGCTAGCAATTTGGATTCAAATCTGCAGGGAATCAAAATCCGACCCGCGTTTTTTGCGGGTTCGGGTTTGCTATTGAAGATATGTGAATCAGTCAGACAACCACTGCCTCTTGCGGATCGGGATAGGTTTTTCTACGCAAACCCGAAAAAACATGTCCTGAAATCCGAATTGGCAGCTCTAGACTCAGCAATTGAGCTTTGACCTTGTGGCTTAATATATCTTTTGAGGGACAAATAAGTCCAATTCATCATAATCAAATAAAAATGAAAGTGAAAATTTCTATGTCGAAATCAAGTGGTATTGGTATTATGATGACGGGAAAGAAGTGCAAATTAACATGAATGTGATTGAGAGAGAGAGAGAAAGAGTACCATAAGAAGCGACAGATTCTTTCAGCAACTTAAAACTGCTATCAACAACTTGCTTCACTGAAGCATGGATAGAGGTGGAGAGTGTAGGTCCCGCACCCACTGTACTTCCATGGGAGAGCAATAGGAAACCCTGCAGCACATTGACATAAGATCCCATGCTCTCCTCGAGTGCTTTGACTTCAGGTTTTTGTCCCGTCCAAAGCATTCCAGCTACACGGTAAACAGGAGACAAAACAAAAATACTTAAACCCTAATCCATCATAGCATAGGGAAAAAGAATAGAAATGTGCAGCTGGTATCGACCATAGACTATCAAATTTACGGGATGTTAGAACGGAATATACTAGAAAAAAACATAAGCCTTCCTCTCAATGACTCGGTACTAGACTACTAGGTATATATCAGTGCTGCCGCTACATAAGTCAGTACGTGCATAGATCAAAATTATAATGTGCATACGTTTATAATGAAATTCTCAGGACACGGTGAAAAAATACGTAAGAAGTTGGTTTAACAGTATTCAATTTCAGTGAATTAAACTTCAAATTTCAAACAAGAATATTGTAAATTTGAAATTCAGAAACATATAAAATTAAATATGTACAAGAACAAAGACTAATCTTAAGCCTCTCTTAAAAAAATAATCAGAAAACCAATCCAAGTACAATTATAGATATAGATAGATCCATGGATCGAGTGTCAAACACTAATGCCTGTATGTATGCTTTTTTTCTTCAATAAAATCAAGCATGCTTGTTTCAATTACATCAGCCATTCCGCTCTAGAAAAAAATCCAAAATCAACAAATATGTTTAGAAACCACCTCAAAACTAAGTGTTAGAATCTAAAATTGAACTTGTTATAGCTTAAAACATGTCAAGATCATAACTAATCCAAATTGGCATATAACTGAAACAACTTCAATATTTGGTCCAGAAACCAAAAACCACCATAGAACTAGAAATTCACAAACTTTACACCATAAGAAAATAAACTCACTCGCAATAAACAACAATAACACCAATTAAAGAACACTGAACCAAAGCACTTTCAATATTTGGTAAAGAACCCAGAAACCAAAAACCAACATAGAGCTACAAATTCACAAACTTTACACCTTCACAAAAAATTCACACACAATAAACAACAATAACACCAGTGAAAAAACACAGGACCAAAACACTCTCAATATTTGGTAAAGAACCCAGTAACCAAAAAACAACATAGAGCTATAAATTCACAAACTTTACACCATAAATAATAAATTCACACACAATAAACAACAAAGAACACAGAAACAGACCCCTATCAAAATTCAGCAAAAAATTGAAAAGAGAGTGCGTACCCATTGTAGCTTGTTTGGAGACTTGGTCACCGATTTTAACGACGTCGTCCCAGCTCACTCTCTCCACAGAAGAAGGTGGTGCTTGATCCAATACCTGTAACGTTTCGTGTATGGTGTTGAGGTGCGAAACCAGAACACGATTCAATCGCTCCTTTTCTCCTTTTCCCATCTCTCTCTCTCTGAACCGTGAAGAAGCAAATTGGCCGGAGGAGCTGTGAGTCTCTCTCTCTCTCTCTCTGAGGACTGTGAAGAAGCGAATTGGGACGAAGTGCTGCGGTTTTGGGGTTTAAGAGAGTGACGAATAAAGGATTCGATGCCGTTTCATATCACAAAGCTTCAAAACGGCGTCGTCGATGAGTTTCCTTTGTTATTTTGTTTTGGATTAGGTGAATTCATCAAACATAAGTTCTTAAATTCAAATCTTTGTTCTGGTTTTTTGTTCTTCTTCTTCTTAAGTTATTAAATTTGTCCATTGAGCAACCCAAAGAGTTAGGACAGAGTAGCTCGCTGCCGTCGTGGTCTATGTCCAACGCGATGTGAAGAATTGTTGTAGTGTATAGACCCATGTCGTGACTCGTGAAGCAACATCTTTTTGACTTGTTGGGTTTTCGCCCACTCCATCCTCCTCAATCCTCATTGTTGACTAGATCACGCAAGAACCAAATCACCTACGACCGACCCATTAAAGATGAATTGCGCTCACATCGCTTGAGAGGAAAGATCCTCAATCCTCATCTCCGCAAGATTCCTCAAGAATTATCTAGTCTCACCTCGTAAGAGTATTGACAAGGTAACTCAAGAGTGAGGTCATACAAGACATGCCACCCAATATGAGATTGCACTTTAGAGCGGAGTATCCCAAACAAGGAAAACCAAGCAAGCGCTCCCTACATCCCGAGAAGGTTGTCAAGATCACGATGCTTCAACTACACATGTCGATAGAATGTCACACCAAGATGGTAGACGATCATAGAGACTCCAGTCGCTCACACTACGCCCGAGAGGGCAAACAGAGGTCTCAAATCCTAACCGAGCACTCGTGAAGGTAACGATTGGGCTGAAGACAATTCATGAGCTTGTGATGGGCCCCACATATCCACTGATCAACCTCACACATCACCTCGACAATTCTAATTGTGAGTGTAAATACCTCTTTCTTGAAAAGAGGAAGGAAATTAATTTCGATATATTCTTCACATTTACATGCACATTTCTCTCTCAAACTCTCTCTAAGACTTATTTTTTACATTGGGAGTGATTTTCTAAGTACAAGTCCAATTTTCCATTTAATGGAGTACTTGTATATTTGGAATCAAAACCTCGGCTCTAGCTCCCATGCAGAACTCAGACCAGTAGCTCAAGAACTCCAACTCAAATCACAAAACGTTATCGTAACCCTAGAATGTAGACAAAATACTGATATGTCGTGTTCAGTTTGACCCGGGTTGAGAAGGCACAACAAGATTATTATATTTTTTTATTATTATTCTCAGTATGTTCATAACTCGTATTTGTATCAATCACGAAACTATGAAAAGTACAAAAACAATGAAAAAGTAGCATTAGCATTAACATTATTTGGTCAAATGTATATTTTCTGCTTTCACCTCACTTCATCTACTCCATATGATCTTCCTTCAAGAACCCTTTCCCTCGCCTTCATAGCCTGCCATATGAAAAGAAAAACATCCCAAACAAAAAGAATCAGAAAAATTGGTAGCGAGAATCGCACTAGATTGATCGATTTGACTAGTTTGACCAGAACCGACCAATAAATAAATATAGGTTCAAACTAGGGTATCGTTCAAAACCGACCAAATTCAAATAAACTCGAAGGAAAAATGAGTGTGACCTAGTTTTGGGACGTTGCATTTCCAAACGACTAGTTAGTCGAACTAGTTACTTAGTCAATGTATCAGTCTAACCCTAGTTTAGTTTTTAAAGCTTTAATCAACCATACGAATCACAGCCAAAAAGTTATTCGTTGAAACTCAACCACTCTTGAAACTATTGAATACAATGGGTCGCTCGTGTTCACAAATTCATTGCAAAGAGTACATATGAGGCATAAGTAATGAGGTATCATTCTTTATTGGCTTAGCTCACTAATACTTTTTTTTCCTGGACGATACTATCCCTATTGAAACCGCTTGAATGTATACAATGGGTTACTACGTGCTGACAAATTTATCGGAATGAGTACATGGGAGTCACAAGTTATGATGTGTCATCTTTTGTTTGACTTAACTCACTTTCAGCCCACACCAGGATTCTATTTTCTTTGGACGATACTGCCCTTGTTGAAAAAATGCATAACATGAAAACCTTAGTTCTAAAACCTACAAGATGATCACAAATTGGAACATTAAAATCATCAAAACTAAAAATGAAGACATAACCTGTTTTTCCCAATTGGTGCAGCTGGTCACAATGAAGAGCAAAACAGTTTGGCAAAAAGCACCACTTAGTATCCCAATGAAAAGGCCTTTTCCATTAAAGTTGAGCCAAAATGCTAAAATGACAGCAACTGGAATGCCAAAAAGATAGTATGCTCCAAGGTTCACATAAGCTCCTATATCTTGCAATCCACACCCTCTAGCAATTCCTGCAAATTCAAATTCGAAGAAAAACCCGATCAAGACTTAACACGTACGTAACATATTACAATCTGTTTGCGAACAAGTAGCAATGTTGCTGCAGCAATTGATATGTAAATGTAAAGAAAGATGCGAAAACCTGAAAGAACTGATTGGAAGCTGTTGATTACAACAGAGAGACATATTAGAGGAGCCATGTCTGTGGCATAGTCCACAACCTCCTTTTCGTAGCTGAAAATGTAGCCAAAAACATGCCTGCAAGCATAGAGAGCTGAGCTCACTATGACGGATTCTGTAAGTGCAAGAAAAATCACAGTATTGGCTGCGAGTCGCGCTGCTTGTGGCTTCCCGGCTCCTAGCTCGTTCGAGACTCTTGTGCTGCACCAAGAAAATGATACTTATAAAGAGTTTTAGATGTTTATATGTATATATACACTCTTGTGCATATATATGCAAAGACTAAAGAGAGCCAAACCTTGCTGCATCACTGATCCCATCAGGTAAGGTAAAGAGTGTTGTGATTGTAGCTAGACTGTTGGCAAAAAGTTGAATTCATTCAGAATTGAAGCTTTTTAGCTATAAAATTTCATTTCAGCAACTAGGATGATCAGTTACCAGATGGAAAGAACTGATGCTTCGAGTTTTGGATTCGGTAACAGCCCAGCCAGCAATGTGAGAAACTCGAAAGACCACCATTCAAGACTACAATCAAGAAAACATATCAAACTCAAAAAATTACACAACTCAAAAAATTAAGCTAGAGATTGAAAATATGTACCATATCATTGTGGCGGAAGGGAGTGCGAGGGTCAAGAACCCCCCCCTCCCCTCG
>JAYMSZ010000679.1:0-17923 GCA_036897665.1 Pelargonium citronellum
TGACACATGTCGTACATATATGTTGTGTATTTCTTTTATAATATATATATTAGATATTATAACTTCTTATATACAATTTTGTTGAAAATAAAATGATTTTTTTAAATAATTTATCATAAAAGTATTATAAAAAATATGAATAAATAACTTTTTTTAAAATAAAAAAACTAATTGTGAGAGAAAATGAAATAAACAAAATATTTTTCTCGAGAAATAGCAAATAGTAATTTGACTTTGATGATTTATAGTTCTTGGCTATCTAGTCTGCTTTTAATTTCTTAGCCAATTAACAATTCTTAAGAGTGATTAAGCTATATATTAAATACATAATTAGCCAACTCATGACAAGTTGTATTTTTGTTTGGTACAGAAAATTGTTAGATGCATAGCACATGACAGACCTTGTTGACTCCACATGCAATACTGATCACACCTCACTTATCAAAACTTTGAAAAAAATAATAATCTAATTTAATTAAATAATCTAAATAATTAAACTTAATCAGATGCCAGAGAGTTTTGTAGATGATATATCAATATATCATTATAAGATCCTATGTTATAAGATCCTATGTTACATATCAATCTCAACCAAAACTTATATTTGTATATATATTTATGAATTCTCATTCAAAAAAATTATTAGTGGTGACAATGAAAATAAATAAGAACTTGTTATAAAAAATAACTTTAACAACAAGTTTATTTATTTATTTATTTATTTTATAAGTAACCCATGTAATCTTTATTGCCAGCATCTTCCACTTGATAAGGAGGCTCTCTTATGAGCTCTGATATCTCATAAACAAATTGGACATAAAATAAATCACTCAAAAAAATATTTTGTTTTTCTTTATTGCTTGATTTTTTTTTTTAAAAAAATAAGATATTGCTTGATTTGTACTAGAGAGATAATAATACAATCTAATTCATTGGGCTCGACCTTGGCTCACGCATGTAGTAGTTCTAGTTGCAGCTCCAATTTGGTCTATGATTTCACTAATTTTATCAGATAATCATTTCAGCGTATTTAAAATCTTTTATACATTTTGAAATCTTAAATATTTTTCTATACATTATAATTGAAGAGTCATCTCACCTCAAAAAAATGAAGATGAACATGCGACTCCCTTATAAATACCTCCTAGGTCTAAGATTTGGTTATTTAATCACTTCACACTTTACATAATGCTACGTCTATTTATATTTTAGAGTTTTTATTCTCGCGCTAGAGGTGAATTGTAGTGTAATGCACAACTTCACTTACTATGTGCTCTCTTTTGCAAGATATTGCTTAAAAGTGGGTACGCAGTTCGTGGCACTAACTTGCAAAAACTCATGCGTTTTCATTCAAACTCTCGTTGGACAATATGTTAAGAACAATTTGTGGTACAAAGTATATAAAAAATTGTGTATCAATTTAATTTTATTATTGGGGACAAGTTGAAAGTCAGCAAATAACATCAGTGGAATGAACATGTTCATCGTACTTTAGGTCTCCTAATCTTATTGGAACACTAATTACATATCCATCAGTCGCGATTAAATACACATATCATCTCAACCGATCAATTTCATCGTAAATACCCCATAGGTTTAAGGTTTGATCATATTTTCACTCCACACTTGACATTTTGTCTAGTTTGATTTACTCTCTACATTTACTGCTGTCGTGCCACAGGCGAAATTATGACTGAACTTTCAATGTGATATATTTCAATAAATTTCAAACAAAATGTTAAATAATGTGCTTGAAATAGTCATCTGTTTGACAGAGTTTGTTAGGTCCCCATTGCATTAATATTTCTTTGCGTCCATCAAGGAGAGAGTGCCTAAATCTGAACATATGATCAATTGATTTCATGATTATCAAGACAGTGACCATTGACAACAAAATATACTAAACATAATATAACGACAAACGTGTCATTTGGAATTAGACAACTTGACCTGGCTCGACAGAAAACCGATGTTACAAAGCAAAATAATGTTCTGATCGGGATATTTTTAGGGGTCTACTTATAAGTTAATATGGTGTATAAATAAAGGCGAACCAAAAGCTAAAATCGGATGTTTTAGAGAGATCTCCACCAACATGGATAAAGCAAGCCGACATGTGGTGTGAGTAATTTTATGTCCCATTCATGCAAGTTATGCATGCATGGATCTTGCCATCAAAATCCCGGCCAAACGATATCTGATAGGATTCTAATATTGACAAAAAAAGTATGGTATCAATCCAATATACATAATCAAGCACTGGCACGGGATGGTGTGGCCACACCTGTATATAGACAACCAAGACGATGGGGAAAAAGTGCCCATAACACACACAATCTGAAATAATTCATAAAACTAACATCTAGAGACTATATTGCAGAAACAGTTTATAAAAACCAGGAGAATCTATTGTAACTTGATGGTTCTTCCGCAACCAAAACTAAACATAGGAGCTAAGCTAAAAAATTTAAATATAGGCAATGCAATAGTATCAGAACTTACTGAATGGCTATTTCTAAACAGGTATACAAATAAAAGACATACATAAGATGAGTAATCAAAACTCAACACTGAAATTACAAAACCTGGAAGCTATTCGTTCTCGGGGTTGGCTTCATCATCACCAGAGTCTATAACGTCGTCGTCGGATTCTACATCATCAGAGTCTGAAAGCTGGTTCGATTCCTCACCGTCAGTTGGGGAAGACTGGTTGGCTTCATCATCATCATCATTGGCTGGAAGCCCGTCCACTGCCTCGTCATCAATAGTGGCTGGCAGCTGACCATCAGTATCTTCACCCTGTAACTCATTTTCGCTAAAGAGATCCCTCTGGACCGGGACATTCTTCAGTTGTTGGGACGTAAGAACATCTGCAATAGCTCTAAAAGCTGCAGAGGCTTGGTTACTGTCTACTGCAACTTCACCAATACCATAAGTACTGGGTTCTGGTTCCGCAGAGGAGTCCGCTTCTTGCCGTGGAGGTGCTACAAAGAAAGGTATTTTACCCCTCTGCCAATCGTGAAGGACCATTTTTGCTGCAGTAGTCAAATCAGGCTCACCACCCTATAGGCAAAACAGTGAAATAAGTACTAGAAATGTTTGAAAATAGAAACAGTTTCTTAGATATTAGTGGCAAGACTACAAGATACTGGTAAACATGAATGGAATACCAACTCTAATTTCTATAAATGTTGGTAATTAATTCATTTTCAATTTCTTTATTCAATTAAATATATTGTTTAAGCAAATCCATTTCCTTAATTAGGTTAGAAATTGCAGCATTTAATTTTACAAGCAAACCATACAAACATTTAACTTCATTTATGAATAGTTAAAAGCATCATTACCGAAATCAAGCATTTGTATACAAAGCCAAAGGTACCTTTAAAAGCTTGCCCGACAATTTGCATAGCTGAAATAGAAAGTCGGCATCATCAACCCTGAGAACATCACAACAGAATGCAGTTATTCTAAGTTCAGTAGTTCTTTTCGTATCAGAAACAAACATTCTACTCGGTTAACATGGCAGAGAAAACAAAAATAAAGACAACTAAGCCTACCAATCTTTAATCTTATATGCTCTTCTCAAGTGCTCCTTCTTCACCCGTCTTAAAACTTCTCCAATATGTTCAGAAGCATCACTCAAGTTTGTGACACGTACCTGAAAGAGAATCAAAATTCTTCAAGACAATTATATATAATAAAACATCAGATTTACGTAATAACTCCAACAATAAGAAAAGCAGACACAAAGCAATAAAATATATGAATATATGTATTTACATACGGGGAATACAATGAGAAAGAAGGGTTATAATCAACAATCTCTCTCCATATATAGGCAAAGGACTAAATCACATCCTTAAAGATGCACACTAAAAAATTAAATGTTATTGTACTAAAATACCATATGGACACATCTTAAGCCAACTATGAACTACACAACTAATATCAGAAAATGAAACATACCACGCCTTTCAGCACAACATCTGTCTCGGTGTCTTTATTTTGGTAAACAACTCCTGGGCAGTCGATCAAAAATATTTTCTTTGTGAGAGTTATATATTGCCATACTTTAGTCTCCCCTGGAATAGGAGCAACCTTGCAAACCTGTCGTAGAAAAACAGAAAATTTTGTCAACTAAGATTAAACTATGTTTTTATCGCCCTTTGAATAAAATGGATTCAGATTCCAAATGATGCTCAAAACTATGAGCATCAAGTGAATGTGATGAAGCATTCAGAAAACAGTCATAATTCTCTACCACATTAGGTATGCAAACATCTAATATGCATAAAAAATTATTACCATCGCATGCAAGAAATTTTTGAATAAAAATAGCTATACTATACATTTACACTCAAATGGGCTCAAGTTCTGCAGCATTTCATGATCTTCAAGTGCTAAAGGAAGAACCTTGAAGCACTGAGTCTATATTATTACATGCTCTTAATCCCTTCTTAACTTCAAAGTGCAGGTTGATTATCAATAAAATGTGCAAATGGTAAAACACAATTTGTTCTCCAGCACTAGTAAATTTATTACAATAGTAACAAAATAGAATATTAAATATTACAAATGAGAAGACTATGAAAACATACATTCTTTGTACGCAGTGTGTTGATCACTGATGACTTCCCAACATTGGGATACCCAACAAATCCCACAGATATTGCTTGTTTGTCACTTTTTAAGCGGGAAAATTGTCTCAACACTGACAAAAGAGAACCCTGTACCAAACATATCAGACAAAAAATTTCAATGATGCGCGAACAGAAAAAAAAACTAAACAAGAATTAAAGTGCATTACATGATAGCTACACTGACATTTAAACAGCCTACAATCATAGGTTTGGAAATAGAAACCTATAATCTAAAAGATAGTTTGCCATCATAACTTAGTTATCTTTGATCATTTTTCCTTCAAGCGTATCTCCAATAAAGAAGCGACCAAAGTACCCAATCCATTAAGTTTAGGTATTCTTTTTTTTCTTTTCTTTTCTTTTTTAAATGTGACCTCACATAAAAAAAATCCGCGATTACAATATGAAATCAAGGGCAGTCAAAACTCCATCCTTTATATACAAGGCAAAAGTACATTAAAGAGAGAACCCAATTAGCACAAACGTTCAGTAACTATGTACAGCATACTGGAGTTGCTAAGTTCTAAAAATAAATGCATGTACAGTTTAGCTCAAGTGCTGGACCTTTGAAGGTAAGAAAATAAAACTGTATTTTCATTGTTATTTATCTCGTATATTGTGTTACTAGGAATCTTAATTCAACAAGTTCTCAGAATGTGCAAAAATACCTTGCCAAAGGACTTGTTGATGCTTGCATGGAATGCTAAAGTAGGATATTCCTTGGATAATACTCTAAGCCACCCTTTTGTTGCCCAGGCTGGAATCAAATCGCACTGTAAAAGAGAGGTGTTAAAAACTCAGACTATGCACTAAACAATCATATATAAATAAGTTTCAACATGATACGTATGGCAAACCTTGTTCAATAAGAGAATCATGTGTTTATGCTTGCAGTGCTCTTTGATATGCTTTTCTAAATGATAACACCTTGTACCTTGTGGGTCCCTAGCATCCAATACCTGCAATATAGAATTGAATGTTTGAGTAAATAACATGTTTGTCCCCATACATCTAAAATGGTCAAGAATATATCACAAGGAATGAATCTGGATCTTCTGGATTCCTGCTTAACTAAAATACATTATGAGACAATGGAATAGACAAACAACAAATTATTTTGACGCTATTCTATTCTGAATAGTCAAGTAATATGCAAAAAATATACAAATATATTAACATATATCTAACACAAACAGACCTGAACAACAACATCTGAAGAGTCAATAACTTTGTAGAGCTCGCCCCATATGCGTTTACTTTGACCTTTGTCAAACATATTGTGTCGAACAAGGTCTCTGAATCCATCTACTTCATTTGCATCTGCAGATGAACCAGTGTACTTCTCTTCAAAGGCATCTGTGCAGTTCAAAACAAATTATTAGGTCAGTAACTATTTTAACTCGAGCTAAGGCTAATGAATTTCACAAGCTGATAAGCTTCTTATTTATTTCAATTTTTCCATTTGCATTCAGACAGGGCAAAACACATAACTTGTAGTCTTAATTTCCACAGTTCCATGTGCAAATAATACATACGACTCATCTAAGCTATGCAAATATCAGAGGATTTATGTTATGATTCATATTCTAACAAACAGTCACTAATCCCTACTCGAGACAAAACTCAACATACCTTGAGAGCCATCAGCTTTCTTGACTAGAGACTCATAATCTGAAGCCAATAGCTTTGGACGTTTCCTCTTATTCTTAGGTCCAAATGTATCCGAAAAGGGCTGTGTATCAAGAAGATGAACCCTGGATTGCTTCACAGAACAATAAGCAAAAAAAGTTAGCAATGGATAACACATAAGTGCATAAGAGTTGCATAGACAAGCTCAGTGACTTGTATGCTTTCAAATGGTGCAAATTGTACTCTAAATTACAGAAAAATAGTTACCTTCTGGTGATCATTTAAAAGAGACATTGGCAATGTTCTCGCCTTCATTATGACATTGTAGTTGCTTGATAACCGGGTTGCCATCTCTTCGCGGAATAACTCAATCTCCTTTTGCTTTATAACACGGGTGTTCCCTGCAAATTCAACCAACAAAAGATCAACAACAAGCTCAATTGACTAACTTTCTCTCTCAGCTTATTTTGTCTCTAAAGAGTTCTATATCAAACCATTAATAGATATTTAAGAAGAGCTGGTTTCTTACCATTCTACTGATAAATTAAGTATCAATCAACAAAATGGAAATAAGCATATATAAACAAGCGTACCAAACCAGCGGCGGTCAGGCTGGATTCGAGTATTCGGCAAGTCCTGTGACTGAAGGTCGTATTTCAAGATCTTCCCGGCTTTGTCCCGCTTCGGCCGCGTGTTATCCACCTTGAGCCGCCGCACGGTGGCGGCGGTACGCGAATCATTCTTCCCATCCTTCCGGTTCGCATCCAGAGAGTGCTTCGGCTTCCCGGAAACGTTCACTTTCCTCTCTTTCTTCACCATCTTCGCTTAAACCCTACAAAATCTGCAACTTCAGAAACCAATTCAGCGTCTGTTTGGGAGCTGAGAGAGCAATAAAATGGTTCCTTGCGGAGCCCTAGAGGACTGCAATTGAGTGAACTGAGCGAGAACTGTAAAGGAAGTACCTGCGGCTAGGTGATGCGTTTGTCGAAACACAAGGGTTTCGAAGAGGAAGACGGTGGAGGAAGATGAGAAAGTATTTATAGTATTATATTTGGGCTCGTATTGGGCCTACATGTAGCCCAACCCAAATATATGGGCTGGTCAGTTGGGCTTGTTTCAGACAAAATCTATTTTGGTTAAAAAGTTACGTGGCGGATCGTTATTAGTTACTACATTAAATAACTGTGGAGCTTGGTACAGATGATCATACCCTATCCCTCTCTCTTAATCTTCCATTTCCACACCAGCACACACAGACACAGACACAGCTTGTGTTTCTCAAATCTGACGCAGATCCATCCCGGAAACCAAATCTGTGCACGTTTCCGACAAATCAGGCTATGGAACGCGTGATCAAGGCCGCTAGAACTTCTGGTTCTCTCAACCTGTCAAATCGATCTCTCAGGCAAGTCCTTACTGTTTGGCGTTTGCATATATCCCCACATTTGAATTTCTATTTGTTAGTGGCTGGGTTTGGATGCCGAGAAAATTAAGGAAACAAGAAATTTTCCGACGACTGGATTTTTTACAAGTCAATAATCATGATTTGGTGCTGTATGCTATGTTTACAACAAGCTTTAGTAGTAGGAGTGAAGCAATTTCGAAATTAACTGTAATGCAACATTGCAACTATGAAATTGGTATATTGGTACTAGTGATTGGAGCATTTGATCGTCAAACTAGCTTGAGACTAGAGTAGATCCTATTTTAGTGATCAATCTACAGTTGAGCTTTTGGGCTCATTCAAGGTTCTTGCTACTTGCTAGCTTATGATAGGATGTTTGATTGTCGATGATCTCGGTAGTTGGTGGTGAGTGGTGAGAGAGATTAGTCCTTTTGGCAATTACTTGTTACATTGTCTTGCACAAAGTTCATATTTAGAGTAATAAAAATTTTCCGAATGGAGAAGAATTGTATGTTAGAATAAAGAAGTCATGGATATTAATAAACAAAGAACTTCTTGTCTTTGGTGGTAATCTAATTCCTCACATCTAATGCTATGTACTGTATGTATATCTATCCAGGGAGGTGCCTAATGAGGTCTATAAGATAATGGATACAGTAGGGGAAGGTGATAAATGGTGGGAGGTAAATTTTACTGTTGAACTTGCTTTGTCAAATATAAAATAGCTGTCATTATTCTGCATTTTAAGCCGATATGGATGAGATGTATCTATATATGATGTGGATGAATGGATTTATTTATTCAATGCAGGCTGTGGAGCTACAAAAGCTGATTTTGGCTCATAATAATATTGAGTCATTAAAAGAAGACCTGAGAAATTTACCTCTACTCACGGTGCTGAATGTTAGCCACAATAAACTTACCCACCTTCCAGCTGCTATAGGAGAGTGAGTTGTCTGAACTTCTTTAACTGTTCTCTGATCTTTCAGATATTATCCTTGTTGCAAGGGCATGCGCATGCACATATGTGTAATATTTGATCTGGCAGGCTTCACATGCTAAAATCGTTAGACGTTTCCTTTAATTCCTTGCTGGAAATACCTGAAGAGATCGGATCGGCTAGTGCTCTTATCAAGTAGGCTTTCTTTCTTTATTATTGCTGTTTTATATAATTCGTAGTGGAAACTGTGCTCATACTATTTTCATCCAGAGATTCCATTACCTCGATTCTCGTTTGCCAATCTGTTATCCTCCTTCAACTTAGATGTTGACATTGTTGTTATTGCAATGGCTGCATGCTTTTCCTCTGATGTTATAAATGCATTGTTACTCATAAACTCATTCAAATTGTTGTCTTTGTTGGAATCAATTGGGCAAGAAAGGAAGCTTAAATTGGAATGTAAATCTAATGAAGAACGCATTCTAAATCATTATTTCCTGAACAATATCACTGCTGTTCTGTGGAAGGAAGACTACCATAGCACTCATTCTTAATTTACAAAAAATATTAATTTAATCACATCTGCTATTTTTGGATCACATATTTCATATTTGTATAATTTCAGTAGTAAGTTCTGATGGAAGGATCACAGATTATTATATGTCGCATATGCTACTTACACATTTTCAGATATTCATTTGCAACCATACTGTGGCATTCTAATATTTTATTTATTTATTTATTCATTATTATTTTAATGTTTAGTAAATCTATCACTTCATATTCATAATACTATATTGAATTCTCTGTATTTGTTAATGTTCCAATGAGTTTGCTTCTTAACCTTTGGTGTTTGATTATGTGGTTGTTCACTTGTTCCAGGTTTGATTGTTCGAGCAATCAGCTAAAGGAGCTCCCAAGCTCACTTGGAAGATGTGTAGATTTATCAGATTTCAAGGTACTTGCTAATTATGGATTCCCCTAAATATGTGAATGCCACAACACGGTGGTCACTATACTTTGTGATAACGTATGGCTTGTGAAACTTCTTTCCCCAGGCATCAAACAATTTTATTACCAGCTTGCCAGAAGATCTATCTAACTGTCGAAAAATGTCAAAATTGGATGTGGAGGTACGAGCATATTCATTGTTTCAGCATACATTAACTATTCAGCTTTATATCTGCCAGAATAATAAAACATGATTGCTGTTTCTATGGTTTCAAATCATTAATGTATTTTCTAATTGTTTCAGGGAAACAAGCTAATAATGCTCTCTGGGAATATGATTGCACAATGGACTGTGCTTACAGAATTTAATGCATGTAAGTAGCTGTTTGTTATAATTTTGACTTGGTTATAGGGTACTACTAATATATACGAACTTTTTATTTCATCTACTAAATATTTGACATTTTATTCATAATCGTAATCTTTATAGCCAAAAATCTCCTCAGCAGTTTGCCAGAGAACATGGGAAGCCTTTCACGGCTCATACGTCTTGACCTTCATCAGAACAGTGAGTGAATTGAAAAGAAGGAATTATCTTCCAAAAATTAACAATCCTTTCATTAATTCATTTTATTTGTCCTAAGAAAATTTTCTCCGTTGCAGGGATTTCATTAATCCCACCATCTATTTCGGGTTGCTCTTCCCTTGTGGAGTTATACATGGGGTCATATTCTCTTACACTACTGCAAAACATCTCCATATTTTCTTAGGAGTGTTTACAAGACCAGGATTTTGTTTTAAGAACTTTTGGCTTCTGATATTCATCAAGCGCGTGTGGTTTCCAATTTCAGGAATAATGCACTGTCTACTTTACCATCGGAGATAGGAGCACTTCCTCTGTTAGCAACGTTAGATCTTCGATCAAACCAGGTTACTAGAAGTTCATTTTATGTAACTTAATAATAAAAGCCATGCTTCCCCAAAATACTATTGCATGAAAAATAAAGAACTGGATAGATTTAGATTCCATGATTGAGTATTACTTATCGGCTCTTTGATTATCCAACTTATTTTCAAATAGAATATAGTGAAATCTTCTAAGAGAATAATCAATGCGACACTTTATCTTGTTGTTAGACTAGGATTGTTAATAATTGATTAGAAATGGTACAAGTTAGATTATATTTTGAATAAAGATATACAATTTAGAAGTCATTAAAATTGGATCTTGTTCTTATACATGAGGTCTAAATTGTATATCTATAATATTTAGAGCCTATGCACCAACACTCTAAATTCTCCCCCTTATATTTCTTTATCATCAAAATTTGAAACATCTGTAAATTCAATTCAATTAACTCCAAAGGAGAAAAGAGCCAACCTGAAGAAATTTCATAGAAGGAGTAAGAAATAATATTGTTAAGCTCTATACTTTTGACAAGCTCTTAATAGTATCTATTCCTATTAATTCATGCAAGGCAGTTAATAGTTAGTATTATGATGGTGTGCTTTAAATAAAAATAGCTATAGTTGAAACTAAATTTTGGCATGAATATTGTTGATTGAATTCCTTATTGGATGCGCTAACGAATTGACTATATTCTACTATTCTATAAGAAAAATCATGTTAGGAGGAAAGGAAATTTCCAGTTATGAAGGTTAGGATAATGGAAGAGCCTTAGTTTGCTAATTACGAATAGATGGGATATGCATTATTTTGATGAGATAAGATAATAGAAATGTTGGCATTTTAGAAAGTATGAGTGGTTCTAATTTGGATGCAAAAGTAAGTAGCTGATGATGGAATCAAAATCATGTGGTGTCAGCCTATATTTTTACATTATTATAAGTCTATGAAATCACATTTGATCGTCTATATAGAGACATGTATAGAGAAGCTTAGCAATAGAAATTTGGTATTTTCTGTATATCTTATCATTAATGTATGTTATTGAGCAAAAATAAATATATAAAGTCATACATAACCATGTTCATTATTTAATCTTCGGATTGTAACTTGTTTGTTTACTCATAATGCATGCAAACAGTTGAAGGAGTATCCGGTTGAGGCATGCAAATTGCGTCTTTCTGTGCTGGACCTGTCAAATAATTCATTGGGTGGATTGCCTGCTGAGATTGGTAAGGTTTGTTAATAAGTTAATTGAAAAATAGATCCTGGTTGTAATTCCTCAATTTTCCATTCCCATTGTGTTCTAAAAACATTGTCAGCCTGTTTCAAGTACTTCTGTTTTTAGTAATATGAAGCCATGAAGGGATCAAAACTAGTAATTATCATATATTGTGCTGATGATTAGATTCAAGTATACATGCTCACTAATGAAATAGCTGTTTCCATTTTGTTGTTTCAAATCTAGAACTTCCCTATTCTTCTGTTCTTTTAACTTAATATCTAATAATTGTAGAATGATACTTGTTAGAGACAGTTTATGTTTGCAAACTGTAGGTGTAACAATAATAACTATATGTATATATGATTACATTGTGTTCTCTCATCTACAAATGTGCTGAGGTTTTCCTTAACTTATTTGTAAAAGTCAGATTATGGTAAATTAAAATATATCATTGAGTAGAGCTGCATGCCTGCATACTCCAACTTAAAAAGCTTAAAATTCTTCAATGCATTGTTAATTATTATGCCAAACTTAATTTCAAGATTAAATGTTCATTGTGTAGGCAAGATGGTGACTCTGCGAAAGCTGTTGTTAACTGGTAACCCTTTGCGAACTCTTCGAAGGTGAGTATTTGTGTTGCTCATTATTTTGAGTTAAATGCTTGTATCAGTTGAGAGTTTACTATAATGATACTTTTATTTCCCTCAGCTCATTGGTTTCTGGACCTACTCCTGCTTTATTGAAGTATCTTCGAAGTAGACTTTCTGAGAGTGAAGGTGTGTTAGCTCTTCACTCATCATTGTTGTTCTTATGAGTTATGATGCTTAAACAGAGCTTTTTTCTAAGTCTACTTTTTCGCCAGTGTCTTCTTTTGTCTATGTTGTAGCTTGTCTTAGTGTCAAATTTTCAATTATGAATCTCAATACCAAGTTTCTCTTATGATTTTACTGTTCTTATCAACTATATTTAAGCTTCTCCTGCAGATAATGATGCTAATACTCCAAAAAAAGAGGAAGTAGTTGCAATGGCTGCTCGGTTGTCCATCACTACAAAGGTAACGCTCATTGTTCCTTTTTGAATTTTGCTATGGAAAATAATTCTATTGAAGTAAACACTGGCAGAGAAGAGAAGTCTTATGATTATCTACGTTCATTTTCACATATAGGCTAATATCATTATATCATGCTGCTCATAATATTTCAAACTTCAGGCTAATAGTTTGACATGTTACCTACGTACCTCACTTCATATGTAATATTCCAAATATGAGCGTTAGATGGTGGGTTTGTTGTCTTGCATGAGACTCATACTATACTATTGTGTTTATGTACATTTGTACATGTCCGAGAGGATACACTGCTTTTATATCTTTCACATGAGAGGGCTCACTTTTTTTTATTATTATTGGTTCCTTCTTTTGGATGCTTTCAGGAATTTTCTCTACAAGGGCTGGGTATGAGTGTGGTTCCATCAGAAGTATGGGAATCAGGTGAAGCAGTAAAAGTTGATCTTTCTAGGAATTCCATCCAAGAGCTTCCGGTTGAACTTTCCTCTTGCGGTACTCTCCAGGTAGACATATTTGAGCAATTTTCTTCTCTTTCCATCATTAGAGTAATGAAGTCTAATGGTAATTTAAAATGCCATAAGTAACAATGTTTTATTTGCCTAACTGGTACTAATTTGTCCCAGAAAGTCATATAGGATGGCAACCTTTTTCTCGTCACATCTAGAGTTTTTTCTTAGGCTGGAGTACCAATGGGTGGAGTTTATGCTGTATATGCAGTAAAAGATAAATCTACAGTTAGGATTGGAAGGAATATTTCCTTCTGTTTCTGACAATAGAGATATTATCCTAGTCTGGAATAATGTTCGAGATTTGGACTTGCAGTTGGTTTGATGTTATAAAATATAGAATAAAACCCTAATTTAATGTTCAAGATTTGGAATTTTAACTTGCAGTTGGTTTGATGTTATAAAAATATAGAATAAAACCTTAATTTAATGTCCAAATTTAAGGCAGTTTGACCCTTGATCATCCATCAGCAAATTTTTGTATGGAATTTCCAACATCCAAATGGACTTCTGATTCTTATAAGATTTTGCACATAAGTTGTGTTTGTTATCGGCCAGTCTGATCATATGTCATCATATGAGTGATTTATTTGTGTGGCTACAAGATTGAACCTGTGGGTTTCTAGTACAAGTCATGTGATTCATCATTATTTTATTTTTCATGGTTAATAGTCAGATTGGTTTTAAACATAGTAGAAAGGTACTGCCTCAATATCATTCTCCTCACATTGCCTTTAGTGAAGGCATTAGATGCAGTCAGTCATTTCAAAGACACGATTTTTACAATTTTTTTCTAAGTTGAATTAACTCATCCATATCTTTAAGTTTAACTACTGTTCTATAACAATGTTGTAGTTGGAAATGGATTTATAACTATTGGAGTATTGGTTAATGGGTTTAACTTTTGACTATTGATTGGACAAAAAGCATCCAAGGTAGAAACTTGGATTACATTGTGGGAGAAAGGTTGTAGTCTTGTAGGAAACCAAATGTTAGGTGGGCTTCGTTTGATAGTATGAAACCGCATTAATGTTTTTACATTCAAATGTGCAGACATTGATTTTATCAAGGAACAAGATTAAGGATTGGCCAAGTGAAATTTTAAAGTCACTTCCTAAACTCTTGTGCTTGAAGTTGGACTATAATCCACTCAGTCAGGTATGAAAGATCCGAATAACCTGGTTGAGAAATAAAGTTAAATTTTCATTTTCTATTTGCTGCTCGTTGCAATTGTTATAACTGATATTGATTTAAACCTTTGTATATATATCATGATTGTTAGGCTTTAAATACTACTGCTTTCTGTGATATCATTATCAATACTACTGCTTTTTGTATATATATCATGATTGTTAGGCTTTAATTCACATCAATAAAATAAAATAAATTCAACAATTATCAATATAAATGACAGTCTTAGCACTGGAAGGCTAAATCTATGGCAACTAAAGTTTCATGGTACACGTGTCGTGGGATCTTCGAGACATAAATCTTGTAATGTTTTCCAGCCCCTCATTTTCAGCATGATCTTAATTCCCTATTACTTACTTGAAATGTAGATTCCGCCAGACGGCTTTCAGGCTGTTTCAATGCTCCAGATTTTGGATCTTAGTGGAAACGCGGGTTCGTTATCAAAGAATCCGCCATTTACTAATATGCCACGGTTGCAGGAGCTTTACCTGAGGTCTGCAGCTAGAAATTGCCACGTGTGTGTGTGTCTGCACTCATGCATGTGGTACATGATTTCCAATTATGTTTATGCATCAGTGTTGGAGATTTCTTCAGTGTCTGTGCTAGACTAACATTTATTTGTGTGATGCTTAATGCAGCTAGATGGAGTATTATTTGTGTGTGCATATGAATAATGGATATTTTTCAATATCAATCTTATAACTTATTTTTCTTGCATCTATTTGATCAACCAGGCGAATGCATCTCAGTGAAGTCCCATCCGATATATTGAGCTTGAATCAGCTACGAATCTTTGACATAAGCCAAAATTCCCTTCAACTGATTCCAGAGGTAAAATATCTCATTGTTTGTATCAAGTATTGTATATACTAAAGCGTCACAGGGCAGCTAAAATTTTATTGGGGTTAACATTATCTGGTTGAATATGGTGGGTCGAGTTATGAAGTGGCTGGTTTCACACCGTTTTATCCTTGATAGGTGGAAAAGAATGTCATCCTTTTCCTTAGATAGTCGAAAGTGCATGAACATAAATTTGATGGCTCATATCCTCTAAGGTGTATGCCACTGAATTTATGGTTCCATGTCAAGTGTACAGATTCTATGCACATAAAGTTGTCACCTCTCACATCTAGTCAAATACTATACTTCTTCCTTTCTTTTGGGAAGAAGGGGATGAGATATTACTGTCATATCAACTATGCCTATAAATAGGATGTAGACTTTGTTTATATTCATGTATATCAGTTACAGATACAATTACAATCCTTTCTTTTTCATTTTTGGTTTACTTTTTTTTGTTTTGTTTGCGTAAGTGCATGTATGTCTCTTTATTAACTGCCATTTGGAAGTCTAAATTGATTTAGTAATATTGTCATGCAGGGATTTGAGAATCTAACTTCTCTTATTGAGTTGAACTTGTCCAACAATAACATTTCAGCACTTCCCTCAAAGCTGGTGAGTACAGTCCTATAGCTATTGTGATTTATAGAATTCTATAAATGGGACCATTTGATAACTGTTTTGCTGCCCAAACTCTGTGTTATACTTGAAGGTTTTCAATAGTCATCTGTTTGACAAGCCAATGCATCATGAAATTTCTGCTTCTTTTGGCATTGTTTGCTATAGTTCACATGTTATGATTGTAAGGACTTGATTACATTATTTCTAAGCTAAAATTTAATTTTTTCAGGGTTTGCTTGAGCCTACGCTACAAGCCCTTAGACTTGATGGAAATCCATTGAGAAGGTACGTTACATCCTTTACCTTTTTTCCGGAAATTATGCATCTATGGGAAAGCTCAATAAGCGTTGCATATTTACATTAAGGGCATGATTTGATTGGCATTGATAACTTTCCAAATGGAGAAATTTATTGATGAAATGTTGTTTAGCTTAGTTTAAGACTAATAGCATACATCTAAGCTAGTCTTTTGCACCAGGCTCAATCTAATGAACTCGATTCGGGTCAGGTTGTGAAGGGGCCTAAACCTCACTGAGGTTCACTAGAACTCTAATGACGCGATATTTTATGTCATTTGTCTGTTATTAGGTTAAAGCAAAATGTTGTTGGGATCAAACTTATAACTCGTAAACTATTAAGCCGTTCATTATTTGTGGTCTATATAAAACTAACGAGTGACCAATTAATGAACTGAGAAAAGATGGCCTAATCTGTTGGCTTTTTTTAAACAGCATCCGGAGAACAATTTTGGATAGAGGAACCAAGGCTGTTCTGATGTATTTGAAGGACAGGATTCCCGAGAATTAGTTGTTCATGTTTCCTGCGCGTATTATTGATTTTTTTGAGTCAATTGCGTGAAGCAATTGGTGAGAGTGTTAAGTTTTTTTTTTTCACTGCGCTTTCTCATTTATATGGTGTGTACTGTGTAATGTGGATTGAAAACTTGATTTGTAAGAACACATTATTGTATTTGTATGAGTGGAACTATTGTATGCGTGATTTGAGTCGTGTAAGGTTTTGAAGTGAAATATACGATTTGTTGTAATTTATGGATTTGGATTCTTCTCTTTGTTTATCTTTATATTAAAGACATAGAAAACCACTTAGTTTGGCTTGAAAACATCTGCAACTGACATATTTACAATTATGAGACATGGTTCAATTTTCGCAACTTTACAAACGGCAAAGCCCTTCTTATCAAGTTTTAACTCACGGATCATAACATTTAAACTATATTACTTTCAGACTAATTCTAGGACTACGAGAGCTGCCCTAATAAGTCTCAACGTAGCATCATTCCTTGTAGTCGGAGCTATATTATTTGACCAACATGCTTGAAATTCAACGAGAAATATCAGAATGTGGCACCAAATATATTATTCTATAAAAAATAGAAATTACAAAGATGACATACATTTAAGGGTGCAAATGTGAAGAAAGTAGATATAGCCAAAATTGATTTGATTCACCCATTAACAGAAAAAAATAATAATCTTATCATCAATTTATAGAGTAGCAGATGATCAGACAACAGATTTCATGTCTATGATCCTCAAAACCACAAACACATTAACAGTGTTAATTACAGTAATCAACAGTAGTAGTAGCAGCAGCAACAAAAACATCTAGAAGATTATGCTGTTGGAAGAACTTTTTGAACAATTTCCTGACTGAGAACAGCAATCTGTGAATCAAGAGCCAGAATGGTCTCCTCCTTCTGCTTCTCCAACGCTGCCAACGCCTCCTGCAACTCCAACTCCACCTTCTTCCTCCCCTCCGCCAGCAGCCTCTCCACCTCCTCCTGCGTCTCCTTCTTCTGCTTGTTCATCGCCGCCGCCACCTCAGCCCTCGCCGCCCTCATCACCGCCTCCGCCTCCTCCTCCAGCTGCTTCACCTCCGACGACGTGTCCTTCACGCTGTTCAGCTTCTCCTTGATCGACGCGTCCCGCGCGTCCATGAAGTTCCCCAGCGGCGAGAAGTAGAGCTTGTCCAGCGCGAA
>JAYMSZ010000680.1:0-17921 GCA_036897665.1 Pelargonium citronellum
GGTATGGGAAGATTCATCCAAGGATGGATCAGGGTGGAAAAACCCACGTCCTGGTACAGCTACCACCCCGGCTTGTTTTATCAATTCCCTAACAAAATCAATCTGCAGGCAAGAAATGAAAATCAATAAATGGAGAAACAAAAAATTGGTTAAGAGTACACTACTTAAGCGAAAAAAGACGTACATCAGATAGCTGGCAAGTCTTGGGAATCTCTGCAAATAAAAAGATTGAACCCTGAGGCTTGAATCGGATTTGAAAGCCAATCTCAGTAAGAAACTCAACGATGTAGTCTCTTCTCGATTCGTAGTCCTGATCATTAACAGAAGTGTTATCAGATGGGTTAAGCTATTTCAATTTTGAAAAACCAGAAGAAATTTATGCTCACGCCGTACTCTTTTTAGTGATTCGAAGTACTCGGGAGGGCTTCTCAGAGCAGTCAAGGCCGCTTCCTGGAAAGGTGCTGGAGCAGAATCGGTGATTCTGATATGTATATTTCTGATAGTGGAGGCAATGAAAGTTGGAGCAATTGCCCATCCAATTCTCCAACCTAGTAGAAAACAAGACAACAATTCCATATGATCACTGATGATGACTCATTAGAGCAGTGAAAAAGAACTAGAGCTGGCAAATGGGTGAACGGCCTCGCGGGCCATCACTGATCTGGCCCTATAATATCGGACTCTGACTGGAAAAGTGACCTGATGAACATGAAGGCATTTTTGGCCCAACCTGTTTAGGCTCGAGTGGGATCGGTCCGATTTCGGCATGTAACCTATTTTGCTAGCAAAATGAGTCGCGGCCCACATGCCATCACTGGCTTGGCCCGGTATTACCGGTCTTTTTTACCCGAGTTGGCCCATTTGCCAGCTCGGGAAAGAACAAGGGCAATCCTTAAAGTTTTTTTTTTTTTGGATACAGAAAGGTGCCGAAACCTTAAAGATTTAAAGAACGATAAATACCAAATGCAATTAGTACACCAGAAAATTATAAGCATTTATGCTAACCTGTAACACTGAAGGTTTTAGATAGGGAAGAGGTGATGATAGTCCGGGCTTGCATTCCGGGAAGTGAGGCAAGAGATACATGTTTCCTGTTGTCAAATGTTATGTGCTCATATACCTGCAAAAACATTAGAAGAGATTTTCATATAACTAAATATGAAAGTTCCATTACAGGATTGACAAAGTGACCGTGTACAAAAATACGTGACTTTGGAATTCAATAATAAACCAAAGTTACAACCATTTCTAAACTGTCAAAGACCTTGTCTTGTTATACAGTTTCACGACTCGCAAACATTAATTTAATGAAAGCTTATTCACCTACACAAGATACAAAAAGGATTTTCATACTTCATCGGTTATTGCTAGGCAATCCCAAGTGCAGCAAGCTCTTGCAATGATCTCAACCTCCTCCTTAGTGAAAACTTTCCCAGTTGGATTGTGAGGACTGTGATATTCCGTATCAGTACATATTAAAAGCATAATATAACATATGTCAAGTGTCAACACATTGAAATAAAGTTACAATTGGCATGTGTCTATGATTTGCTCGTAATCTAAATCAAAGTTACCATCTAAGTCATTGCCACACGATTCACAGTGAGAACAGATCCAAACAAGAACAATCAATCACACAAGGATACCAAATTTACGTGCACTTCTCTTATAATTAAAATGCCTCTCAGACTGATACTTTAAAGAGGAAGAAGAAAAACTGGACGTGGTCAATAGTTCATCAAGGCAACACATTAGACTCCACAAACTCAACATCAATGTCATGTATCACAACTTCAGGAAAGATGTTCCAAACGTCTGATGATTACCCACATGACAATAAGGCAACAACGGCCTAGTCTAAATCATTTTTGGTATTTAACTATCAATGAATCAACTTTTTTTATGACAAAATGGTAACCTGTTCAGCACCACGGCTTTTGTTCTTGCAGTAAAAGCCTTCGCCAATTTGTTTGGATCCAAAGTCCAAAAGGGCGGATCGAGTGCCACATATACCTGCAACATTGTCCCGTTTCAACAAAATTACACATATATCAGCTCAAAGTCCGCCAGAATTAGTATTATAATCCATTGTATATAGTTTTGAAATTCAACAATTTACAACCAAAATCTCACCGGGACACCCCTGGCCAGCCTGATACACCCTTCATACGTTTCATAAGTAGGATCGAATAGTACAACTTCATCACCTGGGTCTATTACTGCCCGAATAAAACCATTAAAAAAAACAAGAGTAAATTGCACAGAACGTTGCACATGTTACACACGGCTACATTGAGCTTTAAACTAAAATATTCAACTACACTTACTTTCATTAAGTTTCACCATTAATAGCATAGCTAACATTTTCCTCAGAAACAAAAATGTCATTATATACAACGATTTCGTGTTACACACAATTACATTGAAAGTAACGGTCCAATTTCTTGTCTTTGCTATAAAAGTAAGTGTAGCTAGTTGTTACTCGTTAAGTAGTCTTTATAGTTTTGAAATATAAAGAGTTGAAAAAAATATCACATACTAGCAAAAATAGCTGCTGCAAATGCCTCAGTTTGGCCACAACAGATCGCTACATCAGCAACAGGATCCACATCCAATCCATGCATGTTCTTCACTCTCTCCGCTACGAGCTCACAAATCCCTTGCACGTGCCTACAAATTGACCGTACAGTTCACAACATTTGGGGCTAATTTCAGTTCAAAATCAAAATTCAATGACTCAGAGAGCAAAATTAGGCAAAATTGGCCGAAAACAACAAGACCTGACCGACCTGTACTGGTTGAAGTCGGAATTAATGGCGGAAACGGGGGGGGTTTTTGATGTGGAAAGGAGCAGGGAAGTCCGGGAAGCCTTCGGCGAGGTTGATGGCGTTGCATCGCTGAGCAAGGTGAGAGAGCTCCTGAATCGGCGACGGCGTGAACGTCTTTGCCACCGACGAGAGCTTCGCTTCCATGTCTGTGTCTCTCCGACCTTATCCTCTTTCCCTTCTGGTTTTTTTTTTAACCGTTGGGTTTTTTGGCGCTTGGCAGACGGCAGTTATGTTTTGTTGCTTCAACTGGGAAGTGGGAAGCAGATGCTAGGCAGCTAGAGGATTGATGACAAAACAGGGAAGCTAAATAGTAATAGGTAAAAACTCCGCGTGAACTTCCATCACGATCCCTAAACTTTGTTTCGTTACGGTATAGTCCATTTTTTTTCATTTTGTTTTACAAAGGTTTCTACCATTAAATCAACTAACTTTTCTCATTAACTATACTGATGTGGCAATAAAAAATAATAAAATAATAGTTCTATTATTATTTTTTTATTGCCACATCAGCATAGTTAACAGAATTTGTTACAAGACTTAACGATAAGGACCTTTACGGAATAAAATGAAAGAAAATGGACTATGCCGAAACGAAACAAAGTTCAAGAACCGTGACGGAATAAACTGGATAGTTCATGGACCTCTGCAAAGTTTTATCCATAGTAATATGATCCAAATAAATGCGTAGTTACAAAATGATGCGTAAGTCGATAAATGAGCTAATTCTTAATCTACCATAGATATAATATAGACCAGGTAAACTAATGAGAGATGAAGCTGGTTAGTTTTTTTTTTTTTTTAACTTAAATCGTTAATGAGGTGATGATACATTATTTAAAGTTTTGTATTTAACGTGTCGTTCTGTTCTCACAAATTCACTTGAATGTGTAGCTTAATTTAAGCCAAACAGAGCATTTTTGTCAATCGTATGTCAAAATTGGGAAAAGGAGACAATTATATGGTTCATTTTTAGACTATTTTGAAACAAAAATAATAAATTTGATGTTTCTTTATTTTAAAAAGAATGTTTGGGCTTCATATCTTATGGAGGCCCATGAGTTTTATGGGCTAGAAGCCCTATATCAATCTAATACATATTTAGAGAGGTTGATTTTATAGGTTATACAAAATGTACATGAGGATGCAAATGTATTTGTGAACTTAAATCATCACTTAATCCCTCCCCTCAAGTGTAGACTTTGATGTCATGTTAAATTTCAACGACATTGATAACATGTTAAATTTTAATAATAAATTATACATAATTGGCCCCTCTAGAGAGTGACGCAATGATCAAGACACACATTTTCACGTAGGAGGTCGTGGGTTCAAATCTCATTGCGTCTGGTGGGGTGGGGTTTTGGATAAAAGGGGAGAGTTACCCTTGTTGTGTAGCTCGACTTTTTTTAAGAAAAAAAAACTACACATAATTGTTTAAGCTTTTATTACTAAAATATCAACCTTATTAGTACGATTTCTCTTGCACTGTTATATGTAGGCCTTAAACTTTATGTTTTACAGACAAGAGATCACTTAGCACACTCATTTAATTGATCGATAGTGATGTCATAGTGGGTCGTGATAAAAACATTGATACGAAACGAAATAACACAGGATACCAAATTAGAATAAAATAAATAGTTTAAAGGCAAAATTAAAACAAAAAAATAATTTTAGTACCAATCCATAATAATATAGTTTAGTTGTGGGATAAAATGAAACATTTTACTAAAAAAATAACATTTTGATTTAAAAAAGTAGAGTTCGCCAACAAATTACAAAGATGTGGCACGTTAAGCCTGCGGTAAGTTCAAATTCAAATTGGGTGGTTTTACCGTAATTAAGACGCAAATCGAAGCCCAATTTACAAACCTCCTGACCTTGAAACCCTTATATTTACAACGATTCCGCAACCTCCATTTGATCCCATTCGAATAACAATCCAAAGCCTCTTCTCTTCTTGTTGCTGCTTCGATTCTCGATTGCTCTCTGAGAAGTTAGGGTTTCGAGATTGTTCGATTGCTGCAGTGAAAGCGACGGTGAATCGAAGATGTCTCTGAGGCCGAGCGCGAGGACTGAGGTTCGCCGGAACAGGTACAAGGTGGCGGTGGACGCCGATGAAGGCCGGAGGAGGAGGGAGGACAATATGGTGGAGATCCGCAAGAACCGTCGAGAAGAGAGCTTGCAGAAGAAGCGCCGGGAAGGACTTCAGGCGCAGCAGGTACCGGCCACCGCTCAAGCTCCCGAGAAGAAGGTACTGTTTCTGATTGTTCGTCGTTGATTTGATCAGCTCATTATCGATTGTTGTGTTGTTGAGTAGTTTATCAGCTCATTTTTGGATTTTTGTGTTCTTTACTGGTTCTAGTCGGCTGTTTGGTTTTTGCAAGTATGGATTGTGCTCGAACTTTTATTAGCTGCTTTGTATTGTTGTTGTAAATTGATGCTATGAACACTGTCCTTAGAGTGCTCACAATGCAATGAGATAGGTAGGTAGGTATTTGGTATATCAGTTTCTGTTGTTGTATCATTTACTAACTGATCAGCTCGTTTTCGATTGTTATATTGTTCGCTAGTTGATCAGCTCATTTTCGTCAGGTGTGTTCTTTACTGGTTCTAGTAGGCTGTTTGGTTTTCGCAAGTATTGATTACGCCGGATTGTGTTTATGATTAAGTTGAACTGTTATTAGCTGCTTTGTATCTTAAATTGTTGTGATGAACACTGTTAAGATTGCTCACAGCGCAATGAGATAGGTTGTGTTGTTTACTAGTTTTAGTAGGCCATTCGATTTTTTTCAAGTATTGATGATGTTAGATTGTCCTTATGATGGCGTTGAATGGTTAGGAGCTGCTTTTATTTTATTAGACTGATGCTATGGACACTGTTGTTACAGTGCTTGATGGAAATACTCCAGCAGTATTTGGTTATCAAGTACTGGATTTAATTTGGAATGAAGTTGTATTTTGGTTGGATTCAATTTGCCGTTCTTAATATCAATCAGTTGTGAGGTAGATTTTTGCAGTTTCTATTCATAAAATATGTAGATAGCATGCTCTGATTTTGGTTTTTAAACGATTGGTTGATAAATATATAAGTTTCAGTTCTTTTTCAGCTAATGTGGTTTCACTCTTTTGCAGTTGGAAAGTCTTCCAGCAATGGTAGCTGGTGTTTGGTCAGATGACAAGAACTTGCAGCTCGAGGCAACCACTCATTTCCGGAAGTTGCTTTCAATAGGTTGATACTACCTATAATTCATTTTTATCCATTTTATTTTACTTGACACTTTTTCTATTATTTGTATCTGACTCTGAACATTTCACCAGAACGGAGTCCCCCGATCAACGAAGTTGTGCAGTCTGGTGTTGTTCCTAGGTTTGTGGAGTTTCTTGCAAGAGATGACTACCCACCCCTTCAGGTCTTGAACTCATGCTCCACGTTACATTATAATTTATATAGCTTTATGTTTGCAGCAATCATCCTGGGTTTATTTTTTGAGGAGGATTCTAACTTCTGCTGTTTTTACAAAAAAAAAAAAATTAGTTTGAAGCAGCTTGGGCTCTTACAAATATTGCTTCTGGAACATCAGAGAACACCAGAGTTGTAATCGATCATGGAGCTATACCAATTTTTGTGAAACTTTTAGGTTCTCCTACTGATGATGTCCGTGAACAGGTATGCGCTGCAAATTAGTACATATCATTATCATTTAGTTGTTGTTTTTTCTGCTTAATCTTAAAGAACATTCTAACACTGTTGTGCTTTTGAAACTGTAGGCTGTTTGGGCTTTAGGAAATGTTGCCGGTGACTCACCCAAATGCCGTGATCTTGTTCTTGGCCACGGGGCTTTGCTTCCGTTGTTGGCCCAGTTCAATGAGCATGCAAAGCTGTCCATGTTGAGAAATGCAACTTGGACATTATCAAACTTCTGCAGGGGCAAACCACAGCCTGCATTTGAGCAGGTTGGACTGTCAATATGAGCTGCTAGGGCTTAATCTAATTTTGTAATGTTGTTTTACTCTCTATTAAAGTATTCTAAGATTTTTAAATTCATTGGGCAGACAAAGCCTGCTCTCCCTACTCTCGAGCGTCTGATTCATTCAAATGATGAGGAGGTCCTCACAGATGCTTGCTGGGCACTGTCATACCTTTCAGATGGTACCAATGACAAAATTCAAGCTGTTATTGAGGCAGGTGTCTGTCCACGACTAGTTGAACTTCTACTGTAAGTTTTGTGTTCTTTTCACAGTTTTCTGTTGATTAATTTGCGTTCTAAGTTTGCACGCCATATTTTACTGGTGAAACTGAATGTTCTGAACATTTTTTCTGGTAGCCACCCATCTCCATCAGTGCTCATTCCTGCCCTCCGTACGGTTGGAAATATCGTTACCGGTGATGATATGCAGACCCAGGTATGCGTTAGTTTAACGTTTTCTGTATTGCTACTGTTCCTTTGAGAAATGTTGTGTTCCACTTTGAATATCACATTGTAAAGAAAAACATAATTATGGGTTGTGCTTGTACTGTCTTGGAAAATGGCCGTGTAGTTGTTACTTCTGTGGTGTTTCTGATTGTCTAGATAGTGTAAGTTTACAATTATAACATATATCACCTATCAATATTTTACTGTTTTTAACGACACAAAATAATTTAATTGAACCCAGCATCTTCCAACTTCTTAGTACGTTTGGAAGTGCATTTTTGCAATCTGTTTTTCATTTTGTTGTGTAAAGGACTGTTCTGTTGTAAGATTGAATGAATAAAATTTCTGAACTCAAAGCATGGTATCTCCTGTATAGAATCAGCTCGAACTTTAGGCTCACTTCGAGTTATGTAACTTGACATCCTAATTGTCAGGAAATTAAATCTGTTGATCTGTCATTAAGTTTCTGCGTCCCTTGTGCAAGTCACAATTGATATATTTTATGAATTTGCCAATTAGCATTTTCCTAAGTTTTGAAATGCTACAGCTTTGTCTCTTGAACTAATGAGCTTATGCTACTTGTTTTTATTACTTCCAGTGCATGATAGACCATGGAGCTCTTCCTTGTCTCGTGAACTTGTTGGCAAATGCTCATAACAAGAAGAGTATCAAAAAGGAAGCTTGCTGGACCATCTCCAACATCACAGCGGGGAATGTGAAACAAATACAGGTTAGCAAATGCAATCTATCTTCAATGTATGGTTATTTTGAAATTAATTTTAACAATCTCTCCAAAATCTCTACAACTACGTTGAACCAATACCGACATGCAACAGAATTCGTGAAAAAAATAAATTATTATTGAAAATACTTTGTTACTGTGTTGCGTTTTTTTTAATCTTTTTTTTTACTGATTTGTATGTCAGACACGCTCCGTAAGCGTGTTGTGTCGGTTCTTCATAGGGATTAGAGTTTTAAGCATAAAATGTTAAACTTTTGCAGGCCGTCTTTGAGGCTGGTATTGTTCCTCCCCTTATAGAATTGCTACAAAATGCTGAGTTTGAGATAAAGAAAGAAGCTGCTTGGGCACTTTCCAACTCCACATCTGGCGGCAATCATGAACAAATCAAGTACATTTTCCTCCTTTTTTCCCATTTATTTTTCCTTTTAATTATTTTTTTCTTTTCTTATTTTCGTATTGATTTATATTTTTTTCTGGTAGGTACTTGGTGAGCCAGGGATGTATTAAGCCATTGTGTGATTTACTAAACTGCCCCGACCCAAGGATTGTGACGGTTTGCTTGGAAGGGCTTGAAAACATTCTGAAGGTCGGTGAAGCTGAGAAGACTTTGGGCAACTCTGGAGATGTAAATCTCTATGCCCAATTGATTGATGATGCTGAGGGATTGGAAAAGATCGAGAATCTTCAGAGTCACGACAACAATGAGATATATGAGAAGGCAGTGAAAATTCTCGAGACATATTGGATGGAGGATGATGACGAGCCACTACCTCCGGGCGATGCTTCTCAGTCCGCCGCTGATTTTGGAGGAAACGATCTTTCTCTTCCTCCCGGTGGATTCAACTTCTGTAGTTGAATGTACGCATCCGTGCTCTCTCGTTTTTTACTTTGACATTACGGGTTAAAATGGCGAATTTGTACGGTTTTTTAATATGGGAACATCTGTCAATTACAGTGTTCAGTTGACATTTCTTAATACCCAATACTCTGATTGGGTTTGTGTGGTTGGAAAAAAGGTTTTTGTATTATCTCATCTGTTCCGTTATAGTGCCTAAATTATCAAACATTACAAATCAATCCAAAGATTTTCACTTGTTTTCATCTTAGTCCAAACTATGTCATTCAGTTCTACTTTAGTCTCTACCGTTAATTTTAGTTACAGCACCAATTACTTTCTTCCATATCGGCAAATTTTGATGCATTCTGTAACTAAAATTACAATGTGGACAAAAGTGAAACTGAATGCGACATAATTTGGACTAAAATGGAACAAAGTGAAGATCTTGGGATTAAAACACAGCGTTTGATAGTTCAAGAACTTAAACGGAACGAATTGGATAGTTACCGATGAAGCCATTCTTTTATCACGTGATGTAGAGGTGGAAATTTGGATTTGGATCGGATTTTAGAATTTAGTGTAAATATGCATCCAAAAATTTGGTCTGGTCGGTTCTTATGTTGGATTGGATTTGGGATGCATGTAGGTTTGGATCCAACATTGTTGTGTCCGGGACATGTGCTTCTACATTTCTATTACTAATGTGACTTTTCGGTGTTTGCAGATCAAAGTCGGCAGTGGAATGAAGCTTGGAGTCCAGGTCCGAGATATGGCTGAGGCGCATATTGTTGTCCATGGATCTTGTTCCTGTCCAGATTCAGTTGTTGATTGAAGAGCAAGGATTCACAACACCAAGAGCCGGGTTTGGTTTTGAGAAATGCTTTTTACAAACTCATGCTGCCGCAGCTGGGAAAATCTCACAGACAATGCAGATTCCTATATTTTATTTCGCATTCGTCGGTTATTCTTTTTTCAGTCTTGCGCGAGTAGGGCACGTTGCTTTGCCCAATTAGATCAATAACAGAGAAAATGTGTATCTTTTTAGTACTTATAGTCTGGTTTTATTTGGGAGTTGTTTTGTGTCACCTTCGGTGGTTGGAGGTGAGTTTTTGTGGGTTGCATTATTGCACGAAGACATTTGAAATCAGAATTAAACTAAGTTTCTCGTAAAAGTTCGTGCCATTGTGAAGGAATTGTTTCCTGATAGAATATTGTGTGAAATCAGGAGGAGACATGTGATTGTGGATATTGTGTCACTTTCGTATCCTGCAACGACTCTATTGTTTTGAGTCGCATTATTGCACGAAGACGAAACTATTGGTGATGTGTGAAGACTTTTCTATCCTTTATCTCTATCCTCTATTTGTTTTCTTGTGTATATATGGACAGTGCTGCTAAAAGGCTATTTTGGTAAAGTTGCAGGCAAGTGGAGACACCAAGCAGAGCTTGCAAGAAGGATCCAGGAAGCATCCTGGAGATGTGTCTATGGTACTCTTTCGACGTGCCAGGTACTTAGTTATGAGCCTCTTTTTGTTTCTTGTCGGTTTCTTTATATATCGAACTAAATAGTATAGCATTTTCATTGGTTTCTGCTTTTCGATGCAATGAAGAACCAATTATTTTCTAGTGATGATGACGAGTTTGAGTTGTCGAGGTTACTTTGTTGTTGGTGGAGATCGGCAGCGAAGTTTGATGAATGTGTTAAGCTCAAGCTCGACGTGCCTAATGCGTCGGAGCTCACTCCTAGGCTCCGGGTCCTGAGGGAGCTCGAGAGGTTGGCTCTCATTGCATCGGAAGGGCTCAACGAGCTTCGGCATAAGTTATTGTCTTACCGTTCGGGTGATTTCTGGGTTCCCGTTGGAGGTATCGGTAAGGAAGACATGAACATACCGCCAGCTGTCACGATACTCCTGACGGGTTTCTCGGGTTCCGGGAAAAGCTCGCTCGTGAACCTCATGTACAGCGTTCTCGGTCGCTCCGGGCTCATTCCGTTTGCTCAGACATCAAGAGGTTAGCAAATGGTTCGCATTTCTCATATCTTTACACAAGCTACAATGCCTCTAACATCTGTTTCCGAATTGTAGGTTCTTCGAATTACACGACCATGTTCTTACAAGAACACAATGTGCTACGTTCAGCACGAAGCGGGTTTTGCGTGTACGACTCTAGAGGGTTCAGTTATGGTCGGATCGACGAGGCACTCGAGGAGTTAACGAGCTGGATGTCCGAGGGGGTTCACCATAACCAGAGATGCCTTAGATCAGGCGAAGACGGGTTGGATTCTGATGACACAGAGGATCATTTACCGAGCTCATCTTCCAAATTCATGACGAGGAAGGTAAATTGTGTAATGTTTGTGGCTAATATTGCAGATATATATAAAGCACTGAAAGCCGGAGACTCGAAGCCATTGGAAGCTACCAGACAACTCTTCTCCTCGGCTTCTTTGAGAAAATGCAGTAAGTTCTCGTTCTTTGTCTGCAATTCTTTTTCGGGAAATCATTAATATGTTTCTTGTTAACTATTGGGTTTTCACTGAAATTTGCTTTAATAGCTAAACAACCCGATTTAGTAAATATAGTCTTTTGGTTGTTAACAAAAATCCATGTAAATGTCACGTCCTTTTTACTATCATTAACAATAGATTGCATGTTGAGTTCATGGACCGTCATTATCTTCTTTTTTACATTATCCTTTTTCGTATAAAAGACAACGTGCTAATTAACAACTATTTCTCAATTTTGGCAAATTTCCTCGTTTTTTGTTTGTTTGTTGTGAATTAGTTAGGTAAAGATCAATAATCACTTGGAAATTGGAATGTTTGTGCATTAATGTAGCTTAAAGTAGCAACATTTTGCAACCTTTTATGGAGATTAGGATGGTAGCAACTTTTTGAAATTTGTATTTTGGGTCGGGTCGAGTTCGTCAGATTTGGGATGAAAAGGCCCAACTTAGGTTGCGGGTTTTACATGTAAATTTCTAAAATGTAGTTAGTGCTGCTTTGCCCGACTAGATCTATAGTTTACTCATGGCAAACCCGACTAGGAAATTAATCAAGTTTATTTTCTGTGTCAAACCCGTCAAAATGTGGGTTGCAATTTGGTTCTGGATTAGTTGGATCGGGTTTACCATAGAAACAAGTTTGGACACTCACGATTTCCAAGTAAAACGCAAAACTCATCATTGAGTTCGAGTTAGATTTTTTCAACCTAAAACTTGAATAGTCAACTCTTTCGATAGACAACAATAACAGTAAGATCATATTGCACATTTCAAGTGATGTTTGTCTAATTTGTTCTTTGTCAGACGAGAACCCAATCCTGATATTGACTCACGGAGACTTGTTATCAACCGAAGACCGGATTGATGCCAGGCTGAAAATATGTGAACGCTTAGGCATATCGGAGACAACCGGAGTATATGATGTAGTCTGTCTCACAGAATACGGCTTTCTGGCAGAAGAATCTGACCCGATCACAGCTTACGCCTTATCCGAAGCTATCTACCGGGCATTGCTCATCTCCGACCGAGGCCATTTTCCGAAGAGAAACCATATTGACTGGGTTTTGCTGGTGTTGACATGGATTGTGTACTTGTTGGGTTCTTTGTTCTCATTTCTTGCTCATTTGTGCTCTAAAGTTGGAAAAAAACACAAGTTAAAGGTGTAGTGTAGAGTACGTTTTGTAACATTTTTAGTTGTAGATAGTCATAGAACTATTTGTTCTCCTATGTAATAATTTGGTACAATGTTGTAGTGTGCTAAATAATGTGGATAGCAAATAGCATAAGCTACCATTTTGGATGGCATCAAATAAGTATAGTTAGCTTGTAAGTCGGGTCGGACAAGTTCACGTAGCTCACACATATCGTAGGAAAAACCCGTGATTCGTATAATCTTTTGCATATTAGGTTCGAGATAGATCTTTTCAAACCGAAATCTTAGATTAGATTTTAACTAATACACGGAGGTCAGATTAACTTTGTGTATGAATTCAAATTAAATGCATATAAGAAAGTTCGGAGATCAAATTAAGTTTGTATATTTTAACTTATATACGGATTAATTTTTATTTTTCTTCCAAAGAGAAATCCTCGCAAGTTACACCATCTTAATATGCTTGCACGTGCATTACATCATAGATTAATGCTTAAAATCTTCATTTACAATCTCTCTTTTGAAAATGACACTCCTAATATTTTAACTACGAAAAGCCATTTTACTAACCATTAAACTATGATCAAAAGACCAACATCGAATCAACCAAATCTTCAAGACTTCAAACAAGTTCAAATAACAAATAATTATGTACATAATTTTGTGTTATCGAGGAGTGTACACTTTTTAATAACAATCTATTAAAATAATATTGACACATTTGTAGATGGGAAGAGCCAAGAACCCATGAATTGACTATTGTAGTAAAATGTTGATCATTGGCACAATAAATAAAAAAATTAAGGAAGCAAATTGCAGATAATTATCATTGGAGTTTCAAGTATGCATTGATTATCAATAGTATGTTACAACATTAGTGCATACAAAATAAACGAGTTAAAAATAACAACTAAATGGAGTGTGATGACATGAACAAGATCTAACACATTCTACACGATAGAACTAACACGTTGATATAACATTACTTTTGGTGCGATATTGTAATTAAATTACAATCATAATCTTAAGTGTGTTGTGAAAGCTCAGCACAAACATAATACTATTACAACATTTTGTAAGTACAAACACGTTAATTTTGTGTTGCATTTCATGTTAGGACACTCACTACCAACTCTACTTACATTGTAACATGAATTATTGGTGGGGGACAAGGGGAGAAAAAACCCTAATTTTCTTGAATTTGTGTGGAGTTCTTGGACCCAACAAAGGCAAGAAAAGTGGCTGGAAAGGCAACAATTTAGTGGTTTTTATTTTATTTTAATATGGATTCCTTTTTGTGTCTCTTCATTTACAAATAAAATAAAATAAAATAAAATATATAGTTAAATTTTGTATAAAATAAAATAAATAAAGAAATAGCCGTCTGTGGATGTATGAGCATATACTTGCATATGAGCCGGTTTTTGTCTGTCTTTTTGACCCCATTCCCTTAACTGCTTCCTCTCTATTTTGTCTTTTCAAATATTACTTTTAAAATTTGATAGAAATTGTGTTTAATTTTAACTAATTTTGTAGTTGGTTCATGTAAAATCTAAATAAAACATGGAATAGGATCGATTAAAACATGTAACTAGTCTAACTGTTTCTATAACTAGACATTGCATATTGGCCAACGGACCATATTAAGGAATAGGAGTACATTTATTGGACTAGATTTTGCGAGTTTGAAACAATATTATTGAGGTCGGATCAATGATCACAACTCATTTTGCTAAAAAGTAATGACCATAATCAGGTCAAATCAACTCATGTTCAAACATATACGTATCAGGTTCAAAAAACTCGTGTATCTACCACAACACTTTTTTATAGATCTCAATTAAATATTATCAGATCAAATCAGAGGTTGTCCGCAAAATTTTGGCTTATTTGCTTATTTGTCTGCTCTAGTTATTTAGCACGAGTTTAAGAGAGGGTTTAGTTGACTAGATTCACTTAATTACTGGATGTTACTGAAACCTTACTAAATGCAATTTAATTTGGAGAAATCTTAATTTACATAAAACAAATTCTATAACTACTTCACACAAAATTAGACTCAATTTTACATGATCAAGTGATTTTTTCAAAATCACATTGGGTTCAATGCATGAACCATTTTCCCTAGAACAAATCACCATAATATAGTAGTAGCCAGCCAATATGTGTTAGTTAATTTCCTTAATTATGTGGATTTAAAATTATACCTTTCAAGTACTAAATGCATGTACACGGAGAAAAAAATTAAACACTATAATCTCACAAATTAATTAATATTTAGTTTTTTTATATATATTTTATGACATCGTTACATTTTCCAACTTCCGCAATAAATTAAATCATTATTCGATTAATTACAACAACGCATAAATCAAATTATATCGCTTCACGTAAAAAAAATTGGTACATTGGGATCCATAAACTTTTATGCTACATTCTTCATTTTTATGACTTCCATTTTGTTTTTATTATCCCATATCTATATGAGATTATATTTATCATATTATGTTCTTCATAATTACTATATGCATGTACACTAAAACAACTAAAACAAATCCTATAACTAATTCACACAAAAAATAACACAAATTTACTTGACAGGTAACATAAATGTTTTCAAAATCACATTGAGTTCAATGCACACAACATTTTCCCAAGAACAAGCCAGCCTAGCAGGTGCTATTTAATTTCTTTATTTGGCTCCAAAAAATTCTTATGCACAAAAAAAAAACACTACAATCATAAAACTTAATAAATATAGTCATGTATTTTTATAACATATGTTATGTCGTCTTTCAAACTTCAAAATAAATTTCACCATCAAACAAATTTCATTGACGTGATGAAATATTTACTCACATAAAACAAATTCCACAACTACGTCACACAAAAATCAACTCAAACATACATGCAAACTACAAAAATATTAATTCCATTTATACGGAGGACTAAAAAATTCTTATAATTTTTTTAAAATGCATGTACACAAAAAAAAAACTCACATGCACCATAATTATATCAAATAATTAAATCGAATCACATACTTCATACCTTCTAAAACAAATGTCGTTTTTATTATAAATAACACATTAAGAAATCAACTAAAATGACCAAACTGATCTTAATAAATGTGAGTGATCATTAGTTGAATCATCAATTTACACTAATTTTAAAACATTTTTTTTATAACATTACACCATAATTTAAACTTTGTATTATAATATTGAAAGATCTTAACCAACATAAAACAAATTTCATCACTACCTCACACAAAAAATAACTCATATTTACATGATCAAGTGACCCCAATCTTTTCAAAATCACATTGGGTTCAATACACAAAACCATTTTCCCTAGGAAAAAAACCCACCATTAATGTACTAGTGGCCAGCCAGATAGGTGCTAATTAATTTCTTTATTTACCCAAGATTTATTATAGCTAGTAGGTCGTAAATTGGGGGAAAGTATTTTTCATTTCAAATTAATAGGGGTAAATTCGTAAATTCACAAAGGTTAAAAGGCTAGGGTTTCGTGCACTAGCCACAGCCACAGCCACAACCCACATACAAAAAAATGGTCCAAAGAAAAAGATGTGTGTGATGTATATAAAAAGCCTCTGTTCTGTTCCTTCTTAATAAATCTCTGTCTCTGCTCCAAAATCTCTGAAATCAAATCACAATTTCTTCAAATTCTCTTCAAAATTTTCAAATTTGTCATCACAATCAATCATTTTTTCGTTAATCTTGTCTCAATTTCTCAACCTGATCGCTCTCCATCTCCATTTTCTCCAACTGATCAAATCTTGATCGTCACTGTCACTGTGATTAATCACTGAGAAGAGACGATCCAGAGTGGCTATGGATCTGAATCAAAAGGTGGGTTTGTTTAATTTTCTGCTTCTGATTAATGGGTTCGTTTCAGTTTCTTGATTGGTTCAGTGAATCACCACCAAAATCGATCTTTAATATTATAAAAAAAAAAAACAGGGCTTGGAGTTTGATTCAGCTGTTGAAGCGTCACTGATTCAGAAGAAAAGCTGTGCAGATTGTCAGACGACAAGAACGCCTCTCTGGAGAAGCGGTCCCGCTGGTCCCAGGGTAATTATTTTCCCACATTTTCTCGAGAAACAAACAGAAAATCGTGTTTTCTCTTTCACATTTCAGCTGATTCCATACTTGCTCTGTTTTGTATTTGTTGCAGTCTCTGTGTAATGCTTGTGGGATCAGGCACAGAAAACAGAGGAGGGCACTTCTGGGATTGGGAAATGGAGGATCGGAGAAGATCAAGAAGAAGAAGATTGTTGACGGAAACGGAGGAAGTAGCAGCAGTAGTAGCAGTAATGAAATGGGTGGTGCTCTGAATCTGGAAATGGTGGAGCTTGGAAGCGAAATGGTGTTGCAGAGATCGAACAAGAAGGTGAAGAAACAGAGGAGGAAGCTGAGGGAAGAAGAAGAAGCTGCTATGCTTTTGATGGCTATGTCTTGTGGCTCTGTTTTTGGTTGATTGATTAGAGCTAGAGTTGGTCATTCGGGTTTCAAGTCGGGTTTTACATACAAATGTGCTAGTTTGTTTGATCCATTGTGAAAATTGGTCGGGTTTATTTTAGTCCGGACCGGGTTTTGGGTGTCCATTAGGTTGGATTCAAATATTTGGGTACAATAGACTTGATCAATTTTTAGGTTGGATCAGACATGTTCAGCTAGAAATTTGCATTGTTTTGAGGTCGGATTCGATTTAGTTCAAACTTAGAGAAACCCGTCTTAAAACTTGAATTCCCAACGTTATGATTCATTTGAGAAAATGAATTGAAATTTTGAAATGTATAAGAAAAGCCCTAACCAACTTACCAACCGAAGAGTGATACTGATGGGAATGTATTTTTTGTTGTTGTTGATGATGAGAAAATTATAAGTTCAATAAATATATTTTTTGGTTTTTTTTTGTTTTTGTTTAGAGCAATATTTTTGTTTTAATTTTTAGGATGCGATTTTTTGTTATTTTACAAAATTTTGTACATTAAATTTGGCTCAATTTTATGTGTATGCTAATTTTGGAAAGGAATCGATATTTTTAGCAAATTCTGGTAATAGAAATATCTGAGTAATCGTTTTAAAATCTTTTGTTGTGAGATGTTGATATGATGAATTGTAGCAAACTTAGGGGACATTTGACTTCAATTGAACAATTATTAACTTGCGTGGAATAAATAAAGTTCATTTTTGTTGAGCTGTTATATTATTACCGCAACATTTAGTGTTATATATAACAATTAAAAATAAGATAATACTCCTTCAAAAAAAAATATAATTTTCAATTATGATTTTTTTCATTTTCATTTTCATTTTTTTTTTTGCACTTTGTGGTGGAAAATTTAAAATAATTAAAAGACTTTCAGGTAAAATACATAAACTATTTAAAAAAAATCATGCATCAAACCAAA
>JAYMSZ010000681.1:0-17915 GCA_036897665.1 Pelargonium citronellum
ACTCAATTGGGTTAGAAATAATAGTGTAGGTACTACATTGGATACAATAAAAGTTTGGGCACTAGATTGGGTTTCGCACACAAGTTCAGGCACCAAAATTACCTTTAACCCAAAAAGTACAAATTCAGGAATCGAAAGGAGGCAAAACCCTAAGCAGGGATCAACTCTCAAATGAAAACAAGTCCAGGAGTCTGAAAATAATTAACCCATTTTTTTATTATTTTATTTTATTGTGTATTGCTTTTTTTATTCATTTCTCTTTAATGTGGCATAAATTCATCTTAAAGTTCCTGGAAGGTAACTCACGAGAGTGATATATTAGGGTTATTTAGATTTTTGTGAGTTCTTCAAGAGAGTTTTCATAATTCGTGGTAGGATTGTCTACATTCCTTTGATGACCCTCACTTAAGTACATGTTTGGACCACAGTTAAGATTTAGGTTGCTTAGCTTGCATAGTAGCCCTATTATTTTTATAGTAGAGATCTATTGGGATGTGATTATAAGAACAACCCTTAGTTTGAAAGATGAATTTCTTGATCCAAAATTTATTGATTCTAAAATTGCAATGCGCTCATTTACATTGTAAAACCTCTCACAATGTTTTGCTTAGAATTCTTGTAGCAAGATAATTTCTCCATTGAGACAATCTTGCATTCGACCTTGGCATTGTAATACATGAATGGAATTGAACGATATTTACAGAGAACGAAGATACACTTGCACTGATAACTGATTCGAGCTCAGTGTTGCTCCGGAAAAGAAGGTACAATGAGAGAATTCATTAACAAACTCCCATGGCTTATCATCTTGTTATATAAAGCTAAGGTCATGGTCGAGTAGTCTGGCAAGTGCATCCTTGCTCCTGACCAACTCGTGCCCTGCTAAAATAGCCTTAACTTCACTCATAGACATATCATACATACTCTAAAACAAGACTAGTAAAAGGCAGGAAATGGCCCAAAAGAAACGAAAATCCTATCATGGTTTTAAATCTACAACTACGAAGACACAGTTTCAATCTCCGGCACAGATGAAAATAGTAGCAGCAAATCACAAAACGAGTATAGTTTTAAAACCATGATAGGATTCATAACAAAGGTGAAAAGTACAGGAAGAGTATAGTTTTCCTAAATCATATTCACTGAGGTAGCAGGCAATAAACACATTGAAAAAGAAGTTCAATACCTTATATAGTGTACTTTTTAGAAAAAATCGCCAATCCATGACTTGAACGGTAGCAATGTGCACAATCTTTCCTTCCTAATCTCCATTCAACTATGGCAAAAGAAAGTCCAAAATAATTAAGAGGGAGAAAGAGAATACAAATTATAGAAAATCTAAAACAAGATGCATCTAACCAAATAACGCATTGAGAGAGCAACAATTCAAAATCAATGAATCGAACAAAGCCTTTTTTTTACGCTATGATGCGATTTCTCATGGCCCATGCAAGCAAGGTCAGATGGTGCTAGTTTATAAAATTTATCCGAGACGAGCAAAATACTTTAATAAGAACATTATATAGATCAACTGTTCCTTCCAGAGAACTAGAAATACCGTTCTAACAACACTAATAGCTAAAGATTGAATTATGAGCAATCCAACTCATGTTTACAATTCTATCAGCAGTGAGCAACTCTTTAAAATAGAGAAAAAAGAAACCAACATTACCGTGAATATACTTACTTCTCTTGGAATACCGTGTTGTAAGCATATAGAGAACGGCAATGAGAACCCACCCAGTTTACATCGGCTCCAATTCATGGCATCATATATGGAGAAAGAGGTCAATCAAGTTAAAACTTAGGCAAAGAAGATTAAAACATATCCATATGACTCGAACAAAATCAATAGGCTGTACATATCAACTATTGAAATTTGTATCAATATTATCAATACATTGCAGAGGTTTACAAAATTTTCATTTCTTGTATATCATTCCATCACCTTCATTGGGATTTATCACTTGAACAACAAATCACATTTCCTTCCATCATTATTTTCTAATCTGTGTGAACAGCTCAGGAGGCTTTGCTGTTCCACTGGCGCCAAAACCCGAGAAGCCACTACTACCCTGTTTGCTGACAAAAGACCCAAATCCACCACCTGTAGGTCAAAATGCAGCATAGTGAGATGACATTGTAACTATAATTGACAATGTTAAACTAAAATCTAGGAAAAAAAAATATATTCTACCAATTAAACCTTACCTGCAGCAGCTCCAGCAAAACCCCCAACAGCTGATGTAGCACCTGCAAACCCAGCTCCTCCTGAAGCCACACTACCGAACCCACTACCACCTGAGGCCAAACCACCAAATCCACCAGCTCCTCCTGAAGCCACACTACCAAACCCGCTACCGCCTGAAGCTATACCACCAAATCCACCAGCACCTGACGCTAAATTAGCAAATCCACCGCCAGGAGAAGCTACACCAGCAAACCCACCTCCAGTAGCAGCATTTGAAAAACCACTAACGCTACTAGTGCTTGTAAAGCCACTACCAAAACCACCAGCAGATGCAAAACCTGCTCCTGGAAGACCAGCACCAAGCTGTCTAGACTGACCAAAAGCACCAAGTACTGATCCCAATGCTTGCTGCCCCTGGCCAATTTGAGAAGGCTGGCCAAATCCCCCTTGAGTGGGAGCTGGTGCAGCTGTTCCAGAACCAAAGCCGCCAGAAAATACACCTATATTTGGTTGCTGAGATGGTTGGGAAGGTTGTGTGGGTTGGAAGCTAAAAGATGCCGGGCGAAACAATTCACCAGTAGGAATTGCCATGGAAAATGGAGAGCTAACTGGATTTGTTGCCATGTTACCAAATGAGCCACCAAAAGGATTAGGTTTGGAAGTTGTTGGGTTAGGGGATGAGCCCATCCCAAACCCACCAAGACTTCCTAAGCTAAGTGCAGTTGTAAGACTTGTCTCAGGAGCCTCCTCCTCCATGTCATCCTCCTGAGTAACAGCAACATCTGAACTTTCATTCTTTCCACTAGCAGTACTGCCAGAAGCAGAGGGTGCTACTGGGAGAGTTGCAGCAAATGTCTGTTCTGGTTGAGTACTCAAAGCCGCATTAGGAGCAGAACTTGTCTTGTTAAAACCGAACTGGCTACCAGACACAACTCCAGTAGATGTTTCAGTTGCATTTGGAGCAGAACTTGTCTTGTTAAAACTGAATTGGCTCCCAGACACAACTCCAGTAGAAGTTTCAGTTGCATTAGGAGCAGAACTTGCCTCATTAAAATTGAATTGACTCCCAGACGCCACTGCAGAAGTTTCAGTTACATTAGGACCAGAACTTGCCTTATTAAAATTGTATTGGTTCCCAGACGCTTCTGTAGAAATTACAGTTGCAGAGGCAGATGGTACAGAAGGTTCAACCTTGAAACCAACTTCATTAGTCAGAGGCTGAGATTGCTGAGGTAGTGCTTGCATAGTAGCTCTATCTATGTTTGAAGAAGATTTGCCTTGAGGTTGAACATCTGTCTTATTGGAGTTTGGATTGATAGTAGGTGAGGGAGTGGGTGAAGGTAGCTGTTTCTCAGGAGTCTGAAGAGAGAAGGAAATGGAAGAAACAGCTGGAGAGGGAATAGCTGATGGCTTAGATACAGAGTGAACATTGTTATTAGTATCCGTAACAGTATTAGAACTAGGCAAAGATCCACTTGACGACATTGCCGATGAAGAAGTCAGTGCAGCCGAAGAAGGGAAAGAGAATGATAACAGTGGAGCTGCTGATGATATCATTGGGGATGATGGAGCAGAGACTGATAGTGAGAATGTGGGAGAAGATGACACCTTTTCACCAGATACACTTTTACTTGTACCACCAAATGGGAGAGATTTTCCAGACGGGTTAGGAGATATAGCAAAAGAGGATGTGGGAGAATAAAAAGAGCTGTGAACTTTGCTTGGTTCAGAAGTTAAACTTTCTGTAGTTACAGGCCCATGCTGTGCACTTCCACTTGTTGAATTTGTAAGCCCAGTTTCTTTTACATTTGAATTCGATAGTTCACTAGACTTCTTTACTACTGATGACGACTGAATGGGGAGCTTCATAGACGTTGGTATTTGCAGTGGATTAGTTTCAGACTGTGGAATAAATCGACTCTTGCTAATCAAAGTGGAATCAGAAGACTTCGCATTGTACATTGCCCCACTGCTTGATCTTTCCTGCGTCATATCTGTAGTTTGTCTCATGTCATGTTGCCCAGTACTAGGTGATGATCTGGGTGCTGATGGCAATAAGAATGATGAAACATTTTTCGCCTGCATCGAAGGAAATGTCGACCCACTAGACTGAGAAACGTTCTTTACTTGCATTGAAGGATATGTCAACCCACTAGACTGAGACTGTCCTGGAAGCTCACTAGCCCATCTAAACAGGGTCGAGCTATCAGATGCCTGTTTTGAGGGAAGTTCCTGTATGCCTGCAGATTAACAAGTCATTACAAGGTTCAGTCATACAGGGAAGCTCATATGGAAGAGAATGACTCTCATACCAACAGTTTTTAGTTATTTCTATAACTAAATAATAAAAGATATAAATATATCATGTCTTCAGAATCATGGTTCACCTTTGTTTCTAGATGAATATGAGAAGGTCGGAAGGTTTGTCTGATCCACTTGACAAGCAACTGCTGATTTTTTCACGGTATGAGGGCTAAAATGTTTCTTATCCACCAAGGGTGGTTTACTAGAGCTACCCTTCTGATGATCTTCCAGAACCATCCTCTTTACAGTTGTTTTTGGAGGCTCTAAGGTAGCCAAACTCTGCTTTAAGGTGGGAAATACAAATGATAAATCAAACTTTCACATATTTCATACAGAACCAAGAAAAAAGAAGAGAAAGAGAGATGAAAGTAAAATGCTCAAATTCAATATGGAAATCAGCATGAAGACACTAGTTAAAATGAACAGTCATGGGATCCAAGTCGTAGTCTTGATGAGTAAAAAGAGAACAATATTACCACAATCAATGTATGTCCAAAATAAATAACAAGTCCTCCCAAATCCACCTAAAATATCAACTACCCACTACATTATAATAGTCCATCTAACGGCACTGTTGCTCATCTTGGGAAACTTTCTTTGGCTTATACCTGAACAGTTTCTGCTTCAGCTTAAGTATGATCTATGCTGCTATCAGGACAGTCAAGAAAAATAAAGTATCGGACCAGGCCATGTGTATATGGCATAAGATGCAAACTCCCCATTTCCCATGGCATGGGGTAGATCAAGTGTATGGTTTTCATGGCATGGCGTAGATAATTGTATGAGTTGGTGCATATAGATATAGGCAGGTGCACAATAGGAACCCCCACACTCATAAGAAACTTGTGTTCAGAAAACCCAACAAATGCTATGTGCAAAACTGAATTGACAAAGGAAACTAGACACTTCGAAACTAAAGTATAACAACCTAAACTGCACAAAAACAGATGATTTAACAGAGATCCATAGTCACTTTGCAATGTTTCTCACCCAATTCATTTTGGTTGTAGTAAAAATTTAGATGATAAAGAAAGAATGGTCAACCAGCAATGTCCAAGTAATAACCAGAATAATATAAAGGGGGAGGCTTTGTCTAATCTAGGGCCAAAACTTCAAATGTCAAAATAACAAAAGCAAAGAGCAAAAATGAACATTTAGCCAGATACATTGAATAGGTTTGTCAGACATGCAATCAACTAACATCAAACGAATTCTGCAAGAAAGATCTGGGCTAATACATGTTATTGTGTTAAGTACCAATTAGATAACCAGATGTTGCCATTCCATCAGCAAAGTTGAAAGAATACAAGAAACTCAGTTTCAAATTTACCCGGTCCAATGAATCTCGCCTCCTCCTTGCAGTTTCTGGTTCTTGACTCTTCATAACACTGGATTGGTTCCTCCTGAACTGATCTTTAGTGCCGGAAGAACTTGAGGAAAGTAAGAGTTTCTTAACTGAAGGGGTATCACTAACTTTCGTTGCGTTTGGAGAGCTGAAAGAGGAATCATAGGGGATCCCAATTGTTTCAAATAACTCCTTTTTCACATTCTGTTGTTTCATAGAAGGTGATTCTATGCTCAACACCGCCATTTGTTTTGAAAGGCAATCAGAAAGTTGTTCAGCAGCCGCTAATTGGGAACTCATAGTATTATGCAAAGTGTGCAAGGACTGAATGTGTCTACAAAGAGTAAACCATGTTTCAGCACATTAGAAATTTACTTCGCCTTTGCTTGTAAAGCTAAATATCAATAAGCTTGCTAATGGGTGAAATACTATTTTCAATTCCAAACATATGTTCTTAGAAAAATTCCATTGTAAGAAGAAATTACGTCCTCTCCCAACCAAACCAAGAGAAAATATATTTGTCTGCGCTGGTTAGCCAAACAAATTGTAAGAAAAGATACTTTGGATTTAAGTTCATTGAAGGTGCGACTGATTCCAAGTAGGGTTATACTAGCTCAATACAGGTGTGATTCCCACCCCCCCGTGCAAGGTGTTCTTAATATCCATAATTTTATCTTCTTTTGTGACAAATGAAAGAGCAAGAGCTGGGAGAATCAATGACAAGCAGAACAGATTATCTCATATGTGCTACAAGTGACGATGAACAGTCTACGTCTATCATACCTTGAAGGCCCGAATCTACTTTGAGAAACTCTTCTACTTCCCTGACCTCCACCATTTTCACCAAATTTATTGAGTTCAAGTGTATTAAAATGCCTCTCAAGTTCAATCAGCTGATTAGTCAAATCCTGGAACAGGCAACATTGTAAGACTGCATAAATTTCTCAGTTGGATAAACTTAATAGAGAAAATTTACCTGATTTAACTTTAATATATGTCGCTGCTTGAGCTCAAGCTCAGAATTCAACTTCTGGCGATTCCAAAGGTCCCAGTAATGGCTATCAGTAGCTTGCTTAACAATCCCTTCCATGTAAATTTTCCTTGCCAAAACTGAAAAGCAAATTTAACAAAGCTGCGTCAAAAATTGAAAAGCTAAAAAGGTTGTAGTCATCAGATCAGATACAGTCAGCAAACATATACAGGGATTGAGCAACCATAACGAAATGTAAAACATAAATTACACTAGTCAATCAAGTCAAATAAACCAAGGCTAATCAATAGTAGTTTCGTGAAGTCATCAAACCTTTGCACATTGAAAACTTGCACGTTGAGGGGGAGTGTTAGAATGTATATACTTAGGGGGAGTTTAGTCTTTTTCCCTTCTTGTACAGCTCTATAAATAGAGCTAGCTCTTGTATGTATGTACACAGAATATAGATTTCACTCTTTGTGATTCTACACTACAAAAGTTGGCAAAAATTCACCCAAGATTAGTAGTAAAATAGGTTTCTAATTGAAAAAAATGAAACCCTCGTATTCAACTGATCACTTTTGCTTCTCAGTAAATTCTACAAATGGAAAAGTTCTACTATATCCAACAATTAATAAGTATAGCATAGTTTTCCAACAAATACTTAGCCATGATGTGATACTTGTATCATTGATTACCACAATGATTGCTCATACAACTACAACCATTGCACATTGAAAACTTGCACGTTGTTTTCATATGGACTAGGTTCCAAGTTAATACATTGGCTTGCAAATATAACTCGAATTATATGCTTTTATTTATTTACTTTTTCTCCTGAATCATGGGCCATTCTCATGCTCTCTTCTTTTAAACTTATAGACCGAAATGTCCATTAGGTAAATAGAAAAACTGAATATAAAATACCTTGTATGGTCTTATCAAGAAGATGTTGCATCTCTTCAAGTCCTTTGTCCATTATACTCTAGAAGTCAATAAACAAATTTAGAGACCAGTGTTCAACACAGCATCAAAGTGCTATCACATGGCTAAAATTTAGAAAAGCACTACGACAAATAAAGTAAAATAACACAACTAAACTGCATTGAAAAGCATACACCAACTCAAAGACAGCAATGAACTTTAACAACACTCACTCACTCAATACAACGATCAATCAGCTTTTGCAAACCATTGCATTTACATTTAAGTAAACTTAATTAGAAGCTAAAAGGGGGAAAGTAATCCATAACGCATAAACAGCAAAATAAAATAAAACACAAAAGAGCAAAGAATTAATAGTCTTAAGTCACTTTAAAGCAAGCTATCAATTTTCTTCTTAACAAATTAACTAACTCACATTAAAACCAGCAATAATCAAACAGGTGCTGCAGGCTGGCAGCAGACTTGCTCGTTTTTTCTCTATCTTTGGTGACTTATTGTTCGGAAGAAACAAATTGTGAGGTCAAGGAGGATAACATACTCATCTATTAAAAATAGCATTAAGATCAAAATTCTTAATTTCTCAAAATCAAAGCAACTTACAGAATTCAGAGTAAGGATAAAAGTTAGAAAGTTCAAATCCAGAATATATTTGTCATGTGTCAGAAAATAATTATATCAACATTAGGACATTTCACACATTAAGTTTTTTCTGTCTACAATCATCTTGTCAGGAAAATAACATTGGAAAGGAATGCTTTCTTTTGATTTCTCTTCTGATAGACAGGATTTATACTAGATAAGCACTACAAGAAGCAAAAAAGCCATTTTCATAACACAGTTGGAGCAGGCGACATGAATCCTTCAGCAAAACTCTTTTTGTATTTTCCTCCCCCCCTCCATCCTATCTAGCTATATCCACCATTAAGTGAGGCATTGTCATGTTTTTTCTTATAATTTCATGCATACAAATAAGAACTCCAAATGCCGATGTGTCATTACGCATTGCAGATACTACTTTTAAGTTTTAACAACAAATTGCATCAATGGCAGCAAAATCTCAAAACCTATACTAAGCTATGCAGTGACCCACACAAAAGGTGTAATGATGGCACTGTCCCAATAGAAATGAGGGCAAACAAAGCAGTTGCAATAAAATGTGAGAACATTAATTCTATAACCTCATCTTTCTTTTTTCTTCTTTTTTTATACTTCCAACAAACCCTGCAATTCCAACTATATCCAAGGATTCCTAATGTCTAGAAGAGAAGAAAAAATTGTGACTACATCACCTTCCACATTCTGCAGTTGTTGGAAAGTGTCTGAATGCCCTGCTCTAATGCTTCAACTGAATTTTGCTGGAAAACAGTGCACGCATCCCTGAAACCACCTGCTTCTTCTATGCATTCCAAAAGGGTATCAAGTTCTTTTGTCATCTCCTTAATCTGGAGATTTAGAAAGGAAAAAAAAGGGAGAGACGATCAAAATTGAGGGAAAAAAGAAATAGAACCATACTTCATTTCTTCCCAAGATAAATAACAAAAAATAAAACAAGATAAAATAAGAGGTATGAAGACAGCAATACTTGAAGAGAGAAGATTATCAAATAAGCATATACATTAATATATATATATATATAGGTGTGCGTGTTCTAAGTAGCACACAGGTTGTAAGACAACTGAAGATCAATACCATAAAAACATAAAATGTGCAATATATAGAAAGTTTCAGCACTCAGCTACAGCCGCAATGTATCACAATCATTTTCAAATACACATTCTTCGAGTTCTAACTTACAAGTTAAAAACTAACAAGCATTCCACATATATTAGACTGATTTTCCATAGAAATCAATTAAATCATATATCAAACACAATAGAACAAAAATCTATATGATTAAATTCAATGGAAAGAACCAGCATTAGAAAATGAAGACAACTATATGGAACCAATCATTACAAATGAAAGAGCAGAAATGAGCCTTGTAAGAGAGAGCATAGAGTAGAATTTTACATTGCCAAATTGTTTAGCGAACTTTGGTTCAGAATTCTTCAACCCCAACAAGGGTGGAGTTTTTAAGTTCTCTTTGGAAGGATAGAGCTTGTGGTTGGAAGACTTTCCGATTGCAGAATTTTCTCGAGGTAACAACTGCGAGTTTTGAGTGGAAGTTAGCTTTTCATTGCTACCAGACCCAGCAAAAGCTCTCTGTCCACTCTGCGCTGATATACCAGAAGTGACTGAAGCCAAGGGGATAGCTGCATCCCTTGAATGTAATGGTTTTACAACAGGGCTTCCAGAACTATTTCCATTTGACCATGGCTGGGTGGAAGCAACCTGAAAGCTAGTGGGCCCAATTTTTCCCGTTGTTTCCTTAGCTGCATCTAATTTATTTGAATTATTAAGATTCAATTCTCCAGGGGTGCCAGTAGAAAACTTTTCTACAAAAGAATCAGTGGCAGAAAAAGTTCCCATAACTTTTGAAGTTTCTATCTGGCTGAAATCGTTTCTTCCATGATCCACTGGAATGGTTTTCAAAGAGGATTGCTCAAACTTAGTACTTTGCTGTCCGAAAAGATATGGCTTTTGAAAATTCATGTCTTGGTACAGCTTTCCAGTATGAGAACTTTGTTGCTCAGCAGCTTCATATGTCTGTGAATTTGCAAGAGATTTCACCTCTTGATTTCCAGGGGTAATTTCTTTATGGGATATACGATTTGAAACTAAAGTGGATATCTTAGACTCGACAACAAGAGGCTTAGGAACCTCGCCACCCCCTTCTATTTTCTGTTCCTTTTTGCTCAGATCCTGAAACTGAAGATCCAAAGCTACCTTTTCTAATCTTTGTTTCTCCAATTGAGATGGAAGTTCAGAAAGATCATTTCTTATAGATGGTGCTGCAGGACTATCATCTTCTTCATCATGTGAAAATGTAGTTTCTGCAATTCTACAGGAAAAAATAGATTCAATGTCTTACAGCAGCAAGGTTCAAGAAAAAGCACAGAGAACAACAGAAGGTAAACGACAGAACTGATAACTCTAACACAACATGCCTTCATGTCAAATCCAAGCACTCGGCACTACCAAAATCAAGTTACACGCCTAAATACAAGTGAATAGAGAACCTTTCAACTAATCAATGCACTGTTGGCTCAAATCAATAAAACTTAATAATAACACAACATACCTAGCAACATGGAACATAGCCAGCTTTCCCTCGAGAGTAAGAGTGAGAAGAGCACAATATGGTGAAAGCTCTCTATATTCAACTCCATCTTGGATTTTGACTTTATCGTAGAGGGAAACTTTGTCAACGCATAGCCCCAAGACTAAATTATCATCACCGTTTTCTGAAGCATGTAGCAATTAAATAACTTAAATTAAAAATAGATTAAAGATGTAAAGAACGTTTAAAAAAAAAACAAATCTACTAATATAAGTGATAGACTGGTGTAGGCAATTAAATAGAATAGGCTAGACTGCTAGAGGTATAACTTAAACTGTTATGGCTGAGAATGCAGCTCTACACACCTCATTTGTAGTTGCCTATATCTACTCCAAAAGTAGTTATAAGAAAGATAGCCAGAATTATTCGCAATATTGCACAACAGAAATAATTCCCGACATAAATATTCCTGACGAATACATTAATTATAAATACGCAATTACAAAAGAACATAAGTTTTAGCATAGATGTGACCCAAGAGGTTTACATTACACCATGTCCACCTCTGGGAACGGACAGTTACACTTTGGCTTTAGTTTTCATGTTCTGATTTAGATCGAAAATAAATAAATAAATAAATACAAAATCAAAACTATAATCATTCTAATATATACCTAAAACTATGTTAACATGGCCTACAGAATATTATATATTGAGTAGTATAGAAGAACATCTAACCCATAAAGATATAAGATTCAAGTAGTGGTTATATCAGATTTTCTTAATCCCTTGTGCATTAAGATATTCATGCAAAACAAAACAAAATCATTTAATAAATTTCTACGTAATTCAAAGAGCAAACTAAAGCACCTTGAAGTTCAATCCTTGGAAGCCACTTATCTCGTTCAATATCAATAGCTACAGCTTCACTCTTCTCATCACCGAGCGACCAGCCTAATAACACAATATGCGATTCCATATTCTTCCGGTTAGCAACAATCGCAAGCTCGCTGAAAGTAAAACAAAACCACAAAATCAAATTAATTCTCAGCTATTCTGATTTAAAATTTAAGAATGCTGAGACTTGTTCAAACTGACAGCTTTCAGAAGTGAGAGAAGAGAATACTATCTAAGGTAAATTCATGTTAGCTGGAATTCAATTTTAAAATGTGAGAATGCTGGGAATTTTTCAATTATTATTACAATGATGAACTTGAAAAGTACAAAAAGATTGGAAGTTAAAGACTCAAAATGAAATAAGAAAATGGATTGAACACATAATGACTAGTTCATCTCAATAAACAGCACTAAGTATAAAAGCTGTGCCTCAGATTACAGACATGAACTTAATAAACTAAACCATGGTGTATCTCCATTTTCTTCTAGGATGGTTGAACTGAACCTAAAGTGTCTCCAATTGCTTAGTGCTAGAAAACTCCTATTCATCTAATGCTCTTAGTTATTCTCAACATACAACATATTCATAGTTTTACTAATTTACTTTTAAGTAAACTCGTGTTATTATCTATCTGTAGTTGGCATTTGTGATTTCATGTCAATCCATGTTTTCTAAACTACTAAACATAAATGCAATTTGATGACCGAACTTTTCAGGGAAAAAAAACTTTACGGAAGGAAGAGTTCAAATCGAAAAGCAACTAGAATGGAGAAATATTCATTATGCTAGTGACAACAAAATTAAAAGTCCATACCATTGTTCTATATAATCCAAGAATAAATGTGGGCCACTTCCAAAGGGCGTGATGTCATCAATAAAACCTAGGAATATGTCAGAAAAAGATTGCACGACTGGCTTGGAAGAAGCCTACAGAAAGATGTAACAGTAACAAAAGTCAGAGAGGAACATGATGAGATCACAACAACAGACAAACAACAATAATTTTAAATGAATCACTTCTGCTTTCAACCATCCCTTACCAAGAATATAACACCAAATAGTTAAAAATTTATTGGACGTAATCTGTAATAGACCTCGAAAAGAAAATTAGATTTGGAGCAGGAAGTAGCCTATCAAAGTTGAGGTGAAATAATTAAGTAGAGTACTGCCTAATAAAGATATCCAAAAAATAATATTTCCGTCAAAAAATCAACTACAGAGAAAATATTAAGCTCATCATATTAAAACCAAGTTTCCATTGTATATTTGGTACTCCAAGTATTCACAATAGGTAGTGATATGTAACGCAGCAACATGCAACTCAACGCTCTAATCAAAATCAAATCATAGCCAGTTTTCCTAATCCATCTAAGTTTTCAGACCATCCTCACAATTTATTCTAGAAATTACAAAGTTCTGGTCACAGACAAACACTAAAATCAATGATTTTTATCCACTTAAATTTGAAATTAGGACATACTAACTACTAACTACATTTTTACCTACAAATATACTAACCTTGACCAACAAGCTCTCAATTGTAATAATCAAGATCTAATGAAAGACAACAAGACCAATTTATTCTAAAATGAACTTCAAGAGCAAGTATGCTGGGAATAATTACTAACATCTGTAATTTTGCCATCTGTGCTTCTGATAACTTGGACAAGGTAATTTTCCACCTTGTCGTCCCCAGTTAGTTGAAGGCATCCTATAATGATGCAATCGGGACGAACCCACCGAATAGAATCAACTGGTGCAATTATTCAAAAAAAAAATATTTCAGTTTGAGAAGTAGAAAACATGCAGTCCAAACTAGATATGAATATTGAACTTTTATGATGATACATTTAAAGTAAAGCATGACACAACAATCAATAACTGAAATCATGCATCCAACAAAACCTTGCATATTAACCCACGCTAGGGTATTCAACACATCCACATACTAGGCGTGTAAGAAAAACAAAATTCATAATGAATTACACACAAAATGTTCGAAAGAAAAAATGAAAAAAGAATTAGTGCACACTCCAAATATAACATTACAATCCACTAATGAGATATAAGGCTTCTAGTTAAGTTGTCAAAGATTCTCAAGGAACTTTATATGTCAAACCAGATAAGCTATTTTATGTGCATACAGTCCTTTGCACACATAGCATGTGTTCATCAGCTCTAATACATTTTTTTATGTTTTTAGTTTACAGTGGTTATTTAGAAAGCAGGTGAGGAGAAATTCTTATTTAATTTTCTCTAGTTGATATGGATGTAATGACTACATTATTCCAATGTTTAAAATTTGGCTGCTCATCATGACTAATTATTAAAAAAAAATACTATCGACTTCGTCTCTTTCTCATCCGTACCTTCTGCCTTAGTATAAATAAATCACCCAAGTCCACATGCTACACAAATGCTTCGGGGGGAGAGAGAGAGAGAGAGTTGAGATACAAAAGACATAGGTTATGTATAATGACCTTATTACCTATATCTACTAGTAGTTAGACAATATAGATAATGTATTCTTCCATCATACACAAAAATAATAAGGTAATGAATGATTGTGGAAAACAAAGAAAAGCTTTGGCTAGAATTCAGAGGTGTGGAATGTGTCCGCATGGTTGGCCAACTAAGACAAAGACCATTGCATCAGAGTTTGACATACCATACATACTCTGAAACAAGACTAGTAAAAGGCAGGAGTTGGCCTAAATGAAATGAAAATCCTATCATGGCTTTAAAATTTAAATCTATGAATACAAAGACACAATTTCAACCTCCAGCATGGATGAAAATAGTAGCAGCAAATCACAAAACAAGCAAGCCAATCCATAAGTTAGACAAATACTTTAGGTTGATTCATAAAAAAGGTGATAACTTGATAAGTACAGGAAGAGTATACTTTTAAAAATCACATTCATTGAGGTAACTGGCAAATAAACCCATAGAAGAGAAAGCTCATTACCTTTTATAGTGTAATTTTCATAACAATCACCACTCCATGAATTGAATGGTAGCAATATGCACATTCTTTCCTTGAACTCGGAAGATAGAATGCTAACACCATGCTTTCTTGCCACAGCAACATATGTGCCTTCTACACCCCATTCAACTATGGCAACAGAAAGTCCAAAATAATTAAGTATGAAAGAGAATATAAATTATACAAAATCTAAAACAAGATGCATCTAATTAGATAAGGCATCGAGAGAGCAACCACAATTGTAAAGCAATTAATCGGACAACCTTTCCACAATAGAATGTGATTTCACATGGCCCATGCAAACAAGGTCAGATGGTGCTAGTTTATAAATTTATGCAGGACAAGCTAAATACTTTTATAAGAACATTAAATTGATCAATAGTTCCTTTTGGAGAACTGGACATCCCGTTCTGACAATACTAATAGTAATAGCTAAAGATTGAATTATGAGCACTCCAACTCAAGTTTACAATTCTATCAACAGTGAATAACTCTTTAAAGATAGAGAGAAAAGAAACCAACATTATTGTGACTCTACTTCTCTTGATATGCCATGCTTAAGAAAAGAAAAATGTTGTAAGCATAAAGAGAACCTTAATAAGAACCTCAATCATTTGGTAGTGAGTAAAGGACAAACAGAGGGTGGCGTGCTCATGCGCACGAGACCCCCCTCATTGTGGGGTCTGGGGAGTAATACATTTAGACAAATGATAAACAATAGAAGATCACACCAAAAAATAATAACCGGATAAATAAACTACACAAAATTTCCTCACACTTATATTTTGACATAGTCTATGAAATATCTATAGAGCATTCCATCATAATGTTACTGCATCTCTCAATTTCAAACAACCTCAACCAGTGTTATGAATGCCGTGCCATGGCGTGTGGTCCTCACAATAGACTACTTGTGGCAAGGCAATTTCGAAACGGAGCACTTTTTTTGCGTCATTTCACGAAGCATTTTTTATACTTAAAAGGCCTATATCAGGGTTATAAACTAAGGAAAGTACAGTTAAAATTACAAATGAAACGAGCATGCAGCTAATACATGCACTGCAGTGCATTCCTTCTAGATTCCAATCTATAGGCAGCACTTTCTCTCTTCCAAAATTTCAATTTCAAATTTTCCTTCGTTCACAATTACAAGACAACCAAAACAGCAATCATTGAAGAGCATTCCAACAACAAATCGCAAACTTTATGTCAGCACGTGCCGAGAACACTAACTACTTGCAAATCGCAAAGATGAAGGATGAAACTTACCAGCATCAACATTGTCCATAACTTCTTGAAGAGAACCACTGACAGTCCCATTATATAGCTTCCCCTCGTTTGAAAGAATGAGGTAAGAATTCTCCAACTTCTTTGTCCACCTCATGTCCTTGACACACGCGGTTTCCTCAAGCGTGCATTCGAAAGTTGGTTTATCATCCTGCATCAAGTCAGTGATAAAGAAAATAGTATAATTTATAATCTTTTCAGTATCATTTTACTATTATTCAAATCAGCCTCAAATACTTCCCAATAAATACAGTATCAAAATTTAGCTCGAAAATAAATTCCATTGGATAGCAATTGAGCACTACCTTATTGAGAAGTGAGTGGACAGAGAAGAAGTGAATGTTTCCGCCAATACAAGCTGCAACCGTGGAGGAATCAGAAGACAAAGCCAAAATATGAACCTTCCCAATTTGAACATCTACAACACTCAACTCCTGCAGAGAAGAGCCTCTCTTCTTCTCTTTAATCTCTTTGGCAGCCTCCATAGCATCCTTAGTCCTCGCCACACAAAACCCTAAACAGAGTCCAAAAAAGCAATCAAACAGACGCATACATATACACACTCGTGAAACCAACCACGAACTCACCAGAGGAATGGGCTGCGAAGACGAGCCCAAGGCGCTCCGACACGGCGAGGGGCTGCGCGGGAGGGCACTCGAGATAGAATTTGGCCTTGTCCGGTGTGATGGGGACGGCTTCGCCGATCTTCTGAAAGAAGTGGTCGGTGGTGTCGACGTGTTCACCATCAACGTAGTCTTGGAGCTCAAAGGAGATAGATGAATCGGTGAGGTGTGGAGAAGCCATTGTTGATGAACCAAAACCCTAGGTGGATCTGAGCAGTTGGAAATGTGAAATTGGGGATGAGAAGAGAGTGAGGGTTTTGGGCGGGAAGGGGTAAATCACATCTATTTCTATGTCACATGTTATGCTTCAGCCCTAGAACTAGAAGTAGAACATGTAGCAATAGAACTCGTGGTGCGTAAAACAAAGGGGTAACCACGAATAGGAACCATTTTTCAGTCCCAAAACTCGTAAAATATCTAAATTAATTAACGTTGTTTTGGGTACCTAAGTTCTTTTTTGAGAGAGGGTACCTAAGTTCTATTCCATCTATAATCTGTTAATTTTAACATAAATTTGAGACTTTTATGGCATGTTTGATGCTACTTAAAAAATCATAAGTATCAAAACGATTCACAAGGCGACACGTGGCAGGCCAATGTTATCCGGGTCACTCGACCCGAGTCCAAAAAGTCAAATTCTAGGTCAGGCCCAGGTCAAGTCACAACACTCCTTGACTTGAACAAATCTACCAAGGCATGACTTAACTCATGAGGAAGCTTGGAGAACTCACTTGGGTAGGACTCTACACCATACACAAGGCCTCTAGCCTTGGCAACACAACATTGGCCAGACAACACAACATAGGGCAGGCGACATAAACATAGACCAGGACCTTACGAAAGGTTCTATGAGCATAACAAGATCCCAAGGAAGCCTCAAACATTGGGCAAGTTCAGCCTAAACAAAGAGGCAAAGACCCCATGGATGGCACCCCAAGAATGGACCCTACGCATGAGGAAATGACTTCACATACCTCATTGTCGCGACATTCAACCCAATTGTCGCGGAAAATGGACCAATTGAGGCTGGTTAACACAACGAGAAACAGTCAACACTTTCATAGACTCACCATTGTCGCGGCAATTGGCAATAATGTCGCGGCAATCAGAACCTATGGAGCGAGTCAACGCGACAAAGAATAGTCAACACTCTCGCACCCTCATCATTGTCGCGAAAATCGGCAAGAATGTCACGGCAATCAAGAC
>JAYMSZ010000682.1:0-17884 GCA_036897665.1 Pelargonium citronellum
GGCGGGTGGGGGATGAACCTTCCCGCCCGGGCCGATAGCAGCGGGCGGCCGTAGAGATCGAATTGGGTGAGAGATGGAGGAAGAAAAGGACTTGGAGGTGAAAACGTGGTACTGAGGTTTGAGAGAGAGAGAGTGAGGTTTAGGAACGAGAAATGGCGGTAGAGAGAAGAAAGTGAGCGCCATTGTTGCAGTTGCTGGGAGGACTGTGCTCCGGGGTTTGGGAGGTTTTAGCGTTGTCTTGATTCGATGGATAGGGGTGTACAGTCACTCTTTGAAAACGATGCGTTTTGAGGGTAGTGACTTCGTTTCCCATTATGCGTCGTCGTATTCAGAACTGGGCTTTTCAGGGACGTCAATGAAGATATATTGGGCTTTCGTGGATCAAATCCAAATTGGGTCCTATTACTGTATCAAATTTTAAGATCCATTAGTCTTGATATAGTGAGGGCACGGCCCGTGCTGCCCCAAGTATTTGCTGGAGGCACGAGTTTGATTTTATAACTCAGAATTGGGTGGTGTAGGGCCCATGATTCTAACCCCCAAGTGGCAGTGGACCCAATTCCCAACTGCTCCAGCATCCACCCATGGAGGCGGTTTTGCTGCTTAGGTAGCTTAGCTGCCCTTTTCTCTTCTCTCATGCAATTATGGGATTTCGGATCGGATATGAATTGATAAAAATTTATTAACATCCAAATCCTAAAATGATTTGAATCGGATTACATTCGATTATTTAGTTCAATATGACATAATTTGTTTTATCTGATCTAGTTCGTATTTTACAATAAAATTTAATTTGATATGAAAGTTGATCGAAACAGTTGTAAATCGGATTATAATTCATATATGAGTTCATATTCAAATCAACAGCTCCAATTGCAACATAATTTTATTTAATCCATCATAATTTTTAAAACGTATTGCGAGTATACACCACTTTCATTTGTCAAATTTGTATTGAATTGATGCTATTCAATTGAGAAAGACTATTAGTTGTGTAACATGATCAAATTCAAGGTGTTTTGCATGTACACTCAAATGTGATTGATTGGTTTTTACAAATTTTCCAATAAGAAAAAGACCCAAAGATTCTTTTTCAATCTTATCTTTTCACCAACTATTGTCTTCTTTATAGAGTTGTTGAATTTGTTGCCAAAAATTCAGATGATTCTACTTATTTTGTTCTTATATATATGTAAGCAAAGCATGGCTTGTTCATTCAACTATATATTTTTACACATTTATTCTGTTCCCACTCTATAAAAACAGTTGAATAAAATCAAAGATTTCAAGGTGGTGATCCAAAATATGCCACGAAGATCAAGCTTCTAGTGCATTTATTTTAATATGTGAACGTATATTTTATCTCCCGAAGAATATGGGTTTTTAAATATTTTTATTAAACAACATCAACTTCAATAAAGAATGACCCTCATAAATATTCACAATGGACCGTTTTAATTGACTAAAATAAGGTTTTATTATTTTATTTTTGTTGCTGCCTAAAACAAGGGAAACATGTAATAATATTTTATTTATTTTTATGTTAACGTTGAATAATCCAATAATGTTGTTATAAGCAATATAGTACCTTTGCGTTTTGTTGTTGGACGATTCTCTCACAATCACATGGTATTTATTCTATTCGACAAAACAAGGGTTGTGGTAGATAAGCATGAGTTGAGCGACCATCACGCAACTTAACTCCAAATCATACATTTTTTATTGTATTTAGATTATGGAAGCAACTAACATATGTTTAATGTTTGATTCATACATAATTTAGATGGTGATTGCAAAGATAATTTACAATATTAACATTTGTTTAACAATATCCCAAAAGACAAGAACATTAAAGTAATTATCCTCAACAAATATTGTAATACTACGAAATTATTATATACCAAGAATAAAGGAATATGGAACAACTAAATTCGACTCAGTATAAGTTACACCAATTATATTATGTGTTTCGTATTAGATTTTATTAAATTTATGGAGGTAAAACTTTAAATTGATTTAAAGTTTTCAATTAATAAGACATTATATTTTCATCCGCAGTTTACTATAAATCAAATTTGACTTAATTTTCATGCACTATTCTAATAACATAAAATTAAGTTTGAACCAATAATACATTATAATATAAATTAATAGTGAAGAATGCCCATTTGAGTCTCTAAAAAACAACCCCACATATGTGAACTCATTTTTTTTATGTAACAAATTTTGTGCAATATTTATTGAAGCAAATTAGAACGAGCCTTTATTAGCATGTGGGAAAAGCTCCTACCAAATCCCATGTGGATGTTCATTATCTGCGAGACGTTCTTTCATCCTTCAATAATTAAAACAACTTATGACTAAAATATACACGAGTAAGATAGATGTCACAAACTAACACTTATAATTTTTGTTTAAAAGAACCGTGAAAACTGTTCGTTAATTGAGTGTTTAAAAGAAACATCATATCTTACCGTAAAATTATATAATTAATGTGCTATACATCATAAGTACAAATCGATTACAAAGTTTATTGTTTATTATTTTCTAAATTCCACGTAGGATAAGCATATTATCTTCGGCAAATACGAGTCTTTGAAAAATGAGGTGTAATTATGTTTTGTCAGAAACTGGACCAAAACAATGAAAGTGATAACAAATCGATGTGCTTGGTGTAAAATGCAAGGTGGGCAAGAAAATCAGATCTTCAAGCTCTCTCTCTCTGCAAGTTCAAAATTCAACCTCCAAATTAACTAAACTCTAACAGAAACGACAGCCATTTTCAAAAAAGTGTTCAGACAAAACGGCACAGAGCTCATGATATCATTTGACAGCGATAACTATGTTTGGAACCTCAGACGACAGGGCTCGTTCGTGTGTTAAATCCCAACAATGGCACGCCGTTTCCTCCCACAAACACCCAAATCGGTAAACGACACTGTTTTTTAAAATTTCCTAACAAACATCGTTCGATTCGATTAGCAGCAACATAGTTTAGAAAAAAATATATAAAATAATGTGATGATGATGTGAGGTGGAGGCGAGATTGCAGAGTCAGAGGGGAAAATTGAAAAACAAATAAGCATTGCTTCACTTGAAAGCTATGGCCGTTTCTATACCAATCCTTCTCCTTCATTTTCTTCTTCTTGCCCATGCCAACTGTATTCTTGTGATTTAAGCTCCAGTCACTGTCATCATAAAAACCCATTTCCCATTTTCATGCCCTTTCTTTTCAATTCCGTTTTCTCCATCTCTCTTTCTCTCCCATTCTTCACCACATCTTTAGCTACCCATCTGCTTCTTTCTCTTTCAAACCATTAGTTTACACATAAAAATTTGACCTTTCACTCTTTTGTCATATGGGTTGTTGAAAGATGAAACCTTGGAGGATGAATGTGGATGTGTAGAGGTTTTTGCTCTCTGGGTCTTTCTTATTTTTAGCTCAGAGTTTGTATAGGAAATTGGAACCTTCTTAAAGTTGTGGTGTTGGGGTTTTATGTGTGGTCATGAAAGTGGAGCTGCTGTTGTCAGTGTTGTAGCTTTGCTCTGGCTTCAAATCAAGGCTTGTTTTTGGGTATCCTTCTTTTCCTTTTCTGTCTCCACTTGGTATTTGCTTCATTGCTTTTACATGTAGTGTTGAGTTGTTCTGGGTTTTCTTTTGATGGGTTGCAGACTTTTTAATGGAAATATAAGCTATGTTCCTTCAACTGAAATGAATAGCATCTTCTCGGTTTTTATGGAATCTTGAGTGATGTTACTATGTATTTCTTGATTGACAGATTGAGTTCTCTGCATTATCGTCATAAGTTACTGTTTTTCTTGTATGTATGAGGATTCCTTGTATACATGAATTAATTTGTGTTCTCTTATTCTGTTTTCTTTCTCAGGTTTGTTGGTAGAATTTTAGCTGCTAAATTAAGAAGATCACCATGTCTAAAGGATCGCAGTCGCCTAAAAGTCCTTACATAATGACAAGGATATCGCCTAAAAGCCCTTATATAATGGCCATGAAATCTCCAAAGAGCCCTATGCTCAGTGAAAAGTACAAGTCAGGCTGCGCATGGGGTTTAATTAGTATCTTTGATTTTCGCCATGGTCGTGTTAGTAAGAAGCTGATTTCAGATAGAAGAAATTCAAACAGGCATAGTACAGGTAAAGATCTCTCGACAATGTTTTGTGTGTATATTCTGATTTAGAACTCCGACTTTTTCCTGATATGAGAGTCATAATGCGCAATTTACCTTTGTATGGATGATATTCGTTCTATTGCAATATTAGTGGGTATGTGCTAACTCTATTTATAGAGAAGCTGCATTTGAAAATTGAAAGGGACCCAATTGTAGAAGAGTTTTGTATACTTTAAACTTTCAGGAATCAGAATGATTGGCGTGATTTCATATTGATTAATCGATATCAAATGTTTCTTACATTTTGTCTATAGGTTATAAAGATCGTGTTTGACTGAATATGACTATACTGGTTTCATCTGCAGGCGATGGAAATATAAGGAGTAGGCTTAATATTCTTTCCAGTGTTGACGAGAAGTGCCAATGTGTCAGTGTAAGTTCTGAAAACCCAATTTCAGTAGAAATTTTGAACTATATGTTTAAAGTAGTAAGTTTACTTCACAAGCGCAATATTATGTTAGATATATGTTCATTTTGTCTCTCTTTCGTTCTTCTTGATGTTTCATTTTGCTATGTCCTTTTATCTCAAAAGAACAAAGAGAAGGCTAATAGTTGAAGGCCCAATAATAGTTTTATACTCTAACACAATGAATAGTTTTTTTACTATTAGCTTTCACTTTTTCAGGATGGACAGCACAATAAAACTTTGGCAATTGAATCTGCTAAGGACAAAGACATGGCCACTGGAGAGAAGGTAAAGAAGAGTACGACAGGTGTGGTGGAACATGTACAACCTGATCATTCATCGGCGGGTCACTTAAAGAAGCATAGAACACAGAGCAAGCCTAGTCATGTATCTGGTAATGGCAGCAAGGATGCTACAATTCTGGGTCGTAGGCAACCTTCTCGTCAAATATCAGTGGATGAATTATTACATAAGCTAGACTCTTCTGCAACGACAGATTCATTACACAATCGGCAGAAGCATGACAGAGATAATGGTTTTGCGAAGAAAGATAATGATTGTTTAGAATACACAAAGTCGGTTCAGATGAATGATTTGGCTGAGGCATTTGTGAATCAAAAGTTTATCGATGGTAAAATCCTCAGTGGAAGTGGGACAAGTTCCCAGTCTAAACAGTTCTTGGATGCATTACAAATTTTAAATTCGAACAAGGAATTGTTTCTAAAACTTCTACAAGACCCAGATTCTTTGTTGGTAAAACACATAGAAGATTTGCGGGATTCCCAGGCAAAACAAGCTACACATGAAGCCGAATTGCAAGAACACGAGGCAACTAATGCAGGGCAACCTGTCTGCACCAAAAAGATTCGAAATGAAAATATGCGTGATATTATCTTGAAAAAGATCAAGTTTCGGGAGAGCTACCCGCCCAAAGAAGCTGAAGCTCCTCAAGTATCAAATGAAATAGTAGTTTTGAAGCCTGGTCCATCAAGCACACAAAACTGTGAAAATAGTTGCTGCTCCTCTGAGCAATCTAATTATTCAGGAACTAAAGGGCAGAGGACCAGACCTACATCTTTCACTCTGGGGGGCATTAGAAAGAAGTTGAGACACGCTATTGGAGTAAGCAGAAAAGAGCAGGACCAATTATCAATCAACGATAAATCATATGAAACATCCAGTGAATACTTGAGCATGGAAGACTGCGGCAAAGGAATAGGTAGGAAGATGATTGGGAGCTCTCCTGGTGAGACTGATGTCAAGAGGAGAGACAAGATAGGAAGGACCAAGAGTTTTGAATCAAGCATTGGACATGAAATTGCTTCATCCTGTGAAAGTGATCTTAAAAACTCATTAACTGCCAGGCATCATATTGAAAGTGAACCTAACTCTGAGATGCCAAGAAATGAAGAAAACGGGAAGCTTCAGACTAACAATATTGATAGCTGCCCAAGTTCACCGAGAGAAAATGCAGAGGTTCCATCATTGATTGGTAGCAAGAAGCCCAATGGTCAAATGCAAATTTACAACTCAAAGCCAAATAACATGGAGAATCTTTTGTCTGATGGCAAAGTTCCTGAAAGCATAAGTTTCTTTGCAGATAGTCTTTGCTCAAGAGGTAAATGTTTTTTACTGTTCCATAGTCATTATGCTTACACATTTTATCACTTAGCTGATAATCAATCTTTTACAGGTTCTGAGAGTATTGTAGAAACTAAAGATTCTATTCGCTCGGAAGAAACTTATCTTTTGGAAGTGCCCTCAGAACTAAATGACACATGCATCATCTGCGGTAATGAAAGCAACAATACAGCAAATGCATGCAGGGAAGATAAATCATTGAAGTTCTTGAGACTGGTGAGCAAGTGTTTCTATCGGTTACATTGTCCTGTTTTATTGAGGTGATGCCCCTTCACTATGATGCCTTATGACATTGTGTCCTAATACTCTTTTCAGGATTCTCCTCCTTCACTGGAGATTGAATCTGTCACATCTTCGTTAGAGATTTCTTCATCAGCACTTCTAAACATCCAGAAGGTTAAAGATGTAAGTAACACGAAGGATGGAGCAGAGCAGCCAAGTCCAGTATCTGTTCTTGAGGAATTCTTCATTGAAGATGTCACTAGCCCTGCAAACAGTCTATCCCAGTCAGGTAGGCTTTCATATTACTAATATTAAGAGTATAGAAATTTATCTTTGAATTGTTCTTCTAGGTCAGAAACTAATATATGCAAATTAAACATACGTAGATGAGTTGCCAGTGGAACCACAGCAAATAAGTTTTGAAGAGGAGTGTTCTGCTCGTTTAAGCTTTCCGTTGGATGGCCAAAGAACATTGAGTACTTCTTGGAATGAGCATGGATCCTTGACCGACTATGTGAAGTCTGTTGTGCAAGCTGCCAGTTTGAATTGGGAAGAACTTTCATTGAACTGCGATATGCCGGACCAACTTCTTGAACTATCTTTGTACGATGAATTTGGGGTATCCTGCTCCGATCATGGACTTCTCTTTGATCTTATAAATGAAATCTTCCTTCAGGTATACCAGTATTATTTCAGATGCTCTCCTTGGGTATCAATTATGAAGCCAAATATCCGGCCATTCTCTGTAGAAGAACATGTGGTTCATGAGGTTGTGAAATGTTTTGATTGCCACCTCCAACCAGAGCTGCAGACATTGGTGCATCTAGCCGAGAAGGACTTGGCTAAATCCGTTACGTGGATGGATATCCGAATTGATGTTGAAGAAACTGTTAGTGAGATGGTAGAAAGTGTTGTAGAAGAATTAATAATGGAAACCGTGCCCCAGCTGCAAGTTTGAAACATCATATGAGCGTTTGTCGGAGGAGATTTGAGAGAGGGAAGCTTTTTACTCCAATTGGACACAAAAAGCAGCTTGGCAAGGCTCTCATTTCGTAAGATGCCTCAGAGGGTTAGCAAGAACGCCAAGGCGTCCGAAGCTAACATGAACGAGCTACCAAGTCAGTGGAGTCGTGCCCTTTTCTGAAGCAACACACGTATTCTTCTAAGCGTTTAAAAGAGTGGATGAAGAGCACGAGTCTCTAATGAAGGATGGTTTTCGGGTTCCAGAGGAGACTCGTGCCTAACTAAGCCAGGCTAGATATATATGATCCCGACGTTCTTTGCCTCATCCAACACCATTCTTAAAAGAACGAGCACATGCCGGCTCAAAGGATGATTCCATAGCCACAGTTGCTATATATGGAATCAAAAGAAATGATGACTTGAAATTGTTCCTTGAATTTCTGACTGTTAGGTATGAAATAATAGATAGATCAAGCTCTGTTGAGTAATGTATATAGCTTACACCAACTGGTATCAAACATAATGGTTCTGAATAGTTAATATACACAGTTTTTTTTATCATTGTGCTCTGAAGCTATACAATTCTTGGAGTTCTTTGTGGACAAGTAAGTTTTTCTCGAGTATTGAACTGTGCCCTGCTATTTTATTTTTTGTAGCATTGGATCAATATTTTGACTATTATTGTCTGTTCATTAATTTGTTTGCCATAAAACCTATGTTGTACTCTTCTTACATGAACAATATTCTACAAGAAATGTCCCAATTTTTGTACAATTTATTTTTTACAAATTAACGTGACAGTCTACGTGTCAAATGTATATTTTATGTTTTAATATATTAAAATTAAATTTAACGAATAATAGTAAAATATTGTGATCTATCATGTGAGAAAATGTAGCGATATGTTTGTTTTCCAGGAAATATCCAACTCTGAAATAATGTTGCTGAAAGTAACGTTACTTTTTTTGCCCTTGGACCTTTGACATGTTTTATTGGGCCCCCAATATTATTATAAAGCCCATAATCAATCTTTTCTGTCATTATTTTATATTTTTCTTTACGGAAACAATGAAACAATTCTTCACCAATATGTTTTTCTTTATATATAAAAAAAACTAAATTAACATATTATTGTTATATAATATAGAACAGAACAAGAGAATAGAGAGAGCAAGAGAAATTATATCTGTGTATTGCTATTGGTGTATGTTTACAATCAGACGAAGACTATTTATATACAAAATTTCACTCATTCCACCGTTCAAATCATTTCTCCAATTTCACAATTTCCACATGGTGGGTTCATATGTTTCCCACTATCTTATAAATATATATAGTGTTGGATCCTACGACATTTTATATAACAATTATGAATTTTTTCCCACAAAAAACTTTATGCAATTCCAATTTTATTGTTTTGGTTTGAACCAACTTTTTTATTGTTTTGGTTTGAACCAACCGATTTGAAGTTAGGGCAAAATAAAATCCTTGATCGGAACACAAAGTTGGAAATGGGCAAACCCTGCCCCGAGACCAATTAAGTCATATAATAAATAACTTTTAAATTATATTTGTAATTCTTTTATGATTCAAAAGTAAGGAACTTTTATTCACTTAAATCAGTGGATAACAAGCTTGCAATGAAGATTGGACAAGCCTTTACCCAATCACCCACCAGAGCCGGACTGCTAAACAGTGAGCCTCCCGGTTCGAAGACCTTTTGACATGTATAAACTCTATACTGAAAAACCGACTCAACATATTTAAAATATCACCTATGATGAGTTCGAAAGCACTGAAGTTCTTTCCTTCAAACTTTAAAGCTGACATTACCTGGCAAGCACTGAATTCAATTCGAACACTAGCTACCCCAGCTCAAAGCCTCCCAGATGATCATGGCTTTCAGAACTCGCGCCCTCTGAATCCCATCCAAACTACCCCAACATCTACCATTCCATTCTCGAACCACCCAACCACCACCCGAGGAACCTAGAAGCTCGTAAACTTTCACATCCATATTAACTGACAGCACCCCATGGAGTTGAGCGAGACGACAACGAAACAGGCGATATAGTGGCTACTCTTCACTACCACACCTTCTCAACCAAACACCATTATTCCGAAACTTCCACCTACCCCAGCTGATACACATCACCCGAGCCAGACAACCATTGATAACCCGACCTGACAAAGTAGATTCCATTGCTCGAGAACTTCCATGACCAAGAATCAACTACCAACCGAATTGACAACGGGATCTTAAGAATTTCGCGCCAAACCTGTTTCAAAAATCGAATCCAGAATGCTAACAGCCCAAGACTTTGTAATGGGATCACAAAGATCGTTGACAATTGCAAACTGAACATCAAATCGCAGACTCCATCCTTCAAGGGCGGCACAAAGCCTTGCACACGACAATATCATAACCCGGTCCCACCCACTTTAAACAACACAATTTGAGTAGGCCATGCGCCTCCCTTATACTCCGCCACATGAAACTCAGATTCGCTATGCATCAAAGGAGGATGTTGAAGGGAACATTATAAACCTTTCCCGGCTTGATTTCCAACCTCCATAATTGTTTTCCCAACAGCGCAACATTAAAGTTCCAAAAACGTCTAAAACCCAACCCTTCTACCTCTTTCTTCGAGCACAGACCCGACCATGCTTTCCAAGGGATAGAATAGCAGAACAAAACTTTTTTTCTTGTGTTTGTCACTACTTTGCTCAAATGCGTTAGAACTGGAGTCGGTCTCCACGACTCAACTTCATCCAAATGACCAAAATCTAAAACTTTAAAATGAATATAAAAATCTGAAAAAATTCTATCTCAAAATAGACAAAAATAGGTGAAAAAATAACAAACTATTGAGACAAGTATACGTCTGTTTGAGACAAGAAATAACAAAATAACAAGTTATTTTAGTATTTTTATCATTTTTTTTAGAACGCCACCTGAGATGGTGGGGGGTTTAAGTTCATTTAAGTTCATGTTATACGTTTGGTCTAAATAGAGTTCAAGTTATACATTTGGTTTAGATGAGCCATAGAGTGTATCTGCAAACAATTAACTCTCAAATTAACTACAAAATTAGAATTTACCGACAAAGCAATAATAAAATGACATGTTGGAGCTCAACTCATGGGAGTGATTTTGTGACATTGTGTATATATGTGCGTTCTTATACTCTAGGATTAAGAATCAATTATCACAAATTCTACAAAAGCTAAGAACAAAAATATTTAGGATCTACCGTTAAACCTTTCATACTTGTAGCATTTTGGCGCTTCTCATTGTGTGGCATTCAATCTCAACACGTTCTGTATACCAAAATAGGTCAGAAGATATGATAAAACAATCCAAAGCTAATTAAGTATCAGATTTTGTATATCATACAAGCTAATTCAGTCTTAGAACATGGAACAAAATCATTTCTATTTTTTGTGGGCTTTTAGCTCAATGTAGAATAAGTTGTAGATGTTGAGATGCAAGCAATAAGAAAGAAAGATCAGTCATTTCTATCCAATCAAGTACCTACCATGTTTTAACTATAGTACTTCTCTACTTGACTAGTTAAGTTACAATTCGATGAAGAACCTTTTCGTCACAGGGCTCTCACTATTTCTCGGTCTGTTCCATGTTTTTTTTAATGAATATGACAGGACAAATAGTTCATACAAATGCAGGATGGGTAAGTTCCTGAGAAACCAAAGCTTCGATACCCCAGATACTATAGAATAGAGCGTTGCTATCGTCTTTGCAGTTCAATGCATTTTTGAAGATAATATTCTCATCGCCAGCAACAGTGGGTCTGATCGTATTGGGACATAGGCAACAACATAGGGAAAAAGATAGAATAGAAGAATCAAAAGCTAAATCAAGATCAGATTTTGGTATATCCAAGAGCAGTCATTTCTCTCCAATGATTTTCACTTTGGTACTTCCCTGCTTGGAATAGTCAAATAGGCAAATTGTGATTCTAACATTTGGTATGCAATTATACATGTTTCTAGATATTTATTAACTGCAGATATCTCTCCATTACGGTTTACACAAAGAATAACTAAAGAACAATGGCTAAAATTAGCTTACGAAATAGAATAAACAATAAAAATGTGGATTCGTGTCAGGACATTCGTCCACACCAATCATTCCAATATATCAACCCCATGACCGACTTCGATTTATGCATGTACTGCTATTAACATAGTTAACATATGTGGGTTATAAAAATGTGGATTTATGCATGTACTGCAAATTATAAATAATAGTGTGTCAAACAAAAGATCTAATTCAAGGACTAAATATTAAATAAAAGTGGAAGCAAAAGAACAACCTATGGGATCGACTACTTCTTTCATTTGGGGCAGTGCCACCTACTGCTCTATTCATCAAGCTAATATGCATCAATTCCAAAACATCAGAGGTAGAATTAACTGGGTGCATACTTGCATTAGGGACAGCTAACCCATTTGGTTGGGCGGTATTCCAAATCCCAAGTGTATGCAAGTCAAAGGAAACAGAAGGCTTTTTAATACAACTAACATTTAAGGGACACAACCAAACACAAAGATAACAGATAATGAAGTAATTTGCATTAGAATTAATAAAATCTGCAAGAAAAAAAAAAAAAAAAAAGAAGAGGAGGAGGAGGAGGAGGAGATAGCTAATGAAAATAGATAATTAGTACAGAACTAAAGATCAAGTATTCAAGCCCAGGGTTCAATCCTGAGTATAAGCAAAAATTTCTGACTAATCACAGAAAAAGGATATCTTTTTTGAGAAATGTCATTTGAGAGAAGGTCTCGGACTTGCTCGTTATATATCTCCACCATTTGAACTCCAATTTCGTATAAAATGGAGCTTCTCCTGCTTTGAGAAATTTGGAAAAGGTCATTCAACGCTCTATAGTTGACTCCCCAATCCTCTTTCGATGATATACTAGGTCCACTCTAGGACAAATACAGTAAAGAAAATGAATAAGATACAAATATAAAATCTAACAACAAATGTTCAGAAACTAAAGATATGTTGCATACCATCGTATAGGTCTTTCCTGAACCAGTTTGACCATAGGCAAAGATACAAACATTGTATCCATCGAGAACAGACCGAATTAATGGTTGAGTATCTAGGAATACCTCTTCTGCAGTATATAATATTTTTAAGCATAAGTAAAGAATCAGAATTTCTTTTCCTTATAATATCATGCAAAGCATACTAAAACCATAAAAAAAGACAAATAACTTATACTGTAAAAGAAAAGTGAACCTTGGGTAGCTGAAGAACCAAAAACCTTGTTGAACTTGAACAGTCTACGGTTATCTTTTCCTTGTTTTGAGGAATTCACAACAACCAATTCACCATCCTCACCAACATACTCAATGGTCGTCTGTTTTCCTCTTTCCTCAGGAAGAAACGGTCTTATGCGACAGTAAACTCTAATGTTTCCTGCTCGAAAAAAAAATTGAAATATAACAATAAATTTAAACTAATAAATATTATTATAAATAAAAATAAAAAACACAATGAAGAACACACCTTTGAGATCCTGAACTTCATTGTATAGTTTCCTATTTTCTGCAAGAACCAGATGGTAATTTTCCGCAGCATCTGCTAGACCTTTAAGATTCACTCCTGTTCATAGTAATGATATCATGAGATTCCTAACAATGGGAGGCTCGGAGCAAAACAAGAGACCAGTGACAAGAAATTGATCATACTCAAGTTACTAAATTCCTCTGAGTAACTCCTCTGTGTCTTTAAGGCGTCATGTTTAATGGACTCGGAAACCAGCCTTAATTCCTATATAGCATAAAACTTTCAGGTTACAAAGTTAAGTATCACAGTGGTATGAGATGATAGACATGCCAATAAGGCAAACCTGTAATGCTCCAAACTGAAGACCTAAGAATCTTTGGAAGAACTTCTCCTTCTTTTGCCATCTCTGAGATTTGGACTCGGAATGTGCTTCTAGTTCTTTCACCTTGTTTCTTGAATCTGAAAGAAGGAGCTCCAGTTCGTTGATCTTCTTATCCAACTCAGTTTTGGTTTCCTTATATTCTGCTTCTAATTCAAAGCAAATCTTTTCATGAGTCTTTTTCATCGTTTCTAGCTCTTGTTTTAGTGCTGAAATCTCGATATCGTTCTGAACCTTCTCTTTCTTTAATCTAACCACATCCTGTTCTTCATTTTTTCTAATGTCTTCTAGTCTGGTCTTCTGAACCTGTAAACCAAAGGAAGTACATAACAGAAGCTGTGTAAGACATTCAATAATGAAGGCTAAAAAAAATGAGAAACACAATTGCTAATGATTGCAACAGTACCTTTGTCAGTTGAAGTTGGTTCATAACAACCTACCAAAATATGGGTAACAGTTTAAGACCAATTCCGTTAGAGTTTTACAAGATAATAAAGGCACACACCTAACTCTATCACTTAGAGTACCTCATTTTCATCACTAGTCCCAGTTGCAAGGGTTTCTAATACTCTTATTTTCGATTGATACTTCTCTTCCTGAGCCTTAAAGAGATTGCTTTGCTGCAAGAATGCAACAGTGTAAAGATCAAAGATTCACAAGGAAAAGATTCAAGAAATATAAATTTAAGTAATTTACATTTTTTAGGTTTTCCGCTTGAGTTGCTAACCGTCGCTCAATAAGTTGCACAACTTTTCTCAACAGACATGCAACACGCTGAACATAAAGTAACAGAAACTCAGGTTAGGAAATTTAACCAAAATAAGATATAAATAAATATAAGAATAACTATTTATGACAAGTCTGCTCACTGCCATACATGAGGCACATCCCCATTCTTTTTCTCAATATATTCATCAAATATTCCGTGCACTATGTTGAGAAGTGACTGAGTAGAGGTAGACTGCACAAATAATTCCAGAATAACCATAAGTGAACTGAAGATGAATTGTCATATCGAGAACTTGAATAGATTATACAATATGAGCAACTAAGAAGAACTCAAACAAACTTAGAAACTTACATCCAAATCATTCATTTTCGTCAATTCCAGGATCTTAGCATCAGAGAGATCAGCATAACATCCTTGCTTCAACTGAAACAACTCTTGTTCCTTATTGTGCAACGTAAAGTTAATTGAATTCATTTGCTTTTCTTCTCCATCTTCTCCACATGTCGATACATCTCCCAAGCATTGATCATTTTCCTCTAGATATTCTACATTTGAGAGACTCCAACTCTTTCTTGTATGATCTTGAATGTTCTCTTCCTCCGCAGTGACATTAAAACAGGCTCTTAGTGCCAAAAGACACTTCAAAACTGGCACCATAGATCCCTGCACACATCTTTAACCCTCAGTTAAGTGAGGAGAAAGGAAATTAAGAGGTGCAAATGATAAGACTATTACTGTGACCCACAGCTATAACTTATGCTCATCAACTTTCAAAGTACGGGTGCAGATCATCTTAAGTTGACCATTATAACAAAGACCCAAAGCCAAACTGAAGATAGGTTCCATAATTGAAGAAACTATCCTGACACTGAAATTACCATGTTAGACCTTATTGGGTCCAAGTTGAGGTCAAATTATTGTTGACGGGCATCTTTTCCAGCCATTACATTGGAATTTCCCTATAAATATGGTGTATTACTAACCAAAAAATTAGGGCCAATATCAAGTACGGTCAATTAACCCAATATATCATCATGGATCCAAAAGTAACCTCAGGTCAGGCTTCACCTTAGAGACCTAAGATTATACTGAATCTACTTTCTCTTCAATTTTAGCAAATACATGTCATATACCTGATGATAGTAGGATTAAAAACAGACTGCTGTATATGTTATGCATAAATACTTTTAGTACCTGCTCCAAATCTGAAGGCTCAAACTTAGGCAATGCCATTTCATCCATAGCTGCCAGAAACCTTTGAACATTTCCAACACCAGGCTCAGCACTGTCTACCTGAGTAGGGGAATAAGGAAAGAAAAATGAAGGTCGATTTAATGAAAATTGAATCCAAAACCAAGTTCTAATTTTAACAGTAGCATAATTAACAGATCAAGAGAACTATAGACAAGCACAGAAAATTGTATAATAATGAAATGGCGATTGGCAAAATGAGAGAGAAGAAACAGAATCCAACCATTGCAATTGAACCAGGACTCAGCTTGTCCAAAATAGCGCATAAAACAGCACCATCAAACAAGTATTCCCTCAATTCCTCCTGTGAATCTAATGGCAAACTTAAACAAGGAAGTATGTAGTTCAACCAATCTGCCAAATATTCTAGCTGGTTACCTGCAAGTTCCATGACAAGAAAATGACAATGAGCCAATTCGAAATTTTAAATGATGAGATCACATGCCATATCACAGCATGTGTGGACTGTGGACATTGCATGGAGACCAAATAGTAGGATGAAATTAAAATTACCTTTAACAAATTCTTTAAAATTTTCCATTTGATTATCAGTTCTACTACTAGCATCATTTGAGCTGCCAAATCTTCCATTTTGACTTCTGTGCAATCCTGAGAAGATATTCATGTTGGAATGCTTCAAAATAGAACTTAACCTCTGTGATCACTTGTCCACTCTATGCAAATCAAAGCACTGACCCAAACCCTGAACCAAAACCAATAAAACACAATAAATAAATGAAACATGACAAATTGCAGCATTAATCACCACTTTAACCCAAAATGACAGTTTCAAATACCCCTTAAATGTATATTTCATAGAGATCAAAACAACAAATAAGCTGCCATTACCTCTTCCTTAAGGCACAGTAAATCAAGCTCAAATACAAGAAAATTCTAGCCTACAAAACTCTAAGAATCCTGAAGACAACAAGGAAGCCAAAAATAACACCGACTTGCATAACATTGTTGCACAAAAATTCAAAATTGTTTTTAAAATTAATTTCCCCCAGAAAAAACTCAAAAATAAATCTATAGGAACTTGAAATTCTGAACCCAATCAGCTCCTCAATAGTGTCTCCAAATGATCCAGGATGATTGATGAACAGTGTTTTCCATAGATAGCTTAAAATGAAAGCAAACGCCAAAAATTCCTCTCACCTAGGCCTAACCGACAAGCACAACAACATTTTCTCATCACCTCGAACTCCAATTTTCTCTCATTTTCCCAGCTCCCAAACACAGCAAATTTAAAATTCTCATCGCAATAACTCCTCTTCGCCAAAACAGAACAAACAGATACAGAATTCGAACGAACCAATCCAAATTCAAACTTATCAACAACAAACCCTATAAATCATCAAAATCGTAAATGTACGGTCGAATTGTGAAGAAAAATAAAACGCGAACCTGAGAGAACCGGAGAGAAACAGATAGAGAGAGAGAGAGGCTTGAAGATCTCTGAGTTTCAGAGCTTTTCGCGAGGACGACAATGGAAGCTCTAAGAGGAAACAATGAGAATGAGGTCGATTCGCCTGCGAAACGACGCCGTCTTCATCGTCTCCTCCGTTTGTATCCTGAAATCGTCGGAGACGGAAATTGGACGGAGAGAGAAATTATAGGTCGAATCAACGGCGATGATTGTATCATATTATTTGTTTTTTCTTCTTTGAAATCTTACCAAATTTTGTTTTTATTGAATGACGGTTTTGTCCTCCCGCTATTTTTGGAGTGGCCTTCCCGCCTAGTTTTGTTTGTCTTTTTATGACTTTTTAGTGTTTGAATTTAAATCGTGGAGTGGGTTTTGGTACTCGCTGTTTTATGCGCGTACGGTGTACGCTTAGCTCTTTTGCTTACTTGTCAGCTTATTATTGGCTCATCTGCTAATGACCGAAAAATATGTGTAAATATATAATTACTACTATAATAATAATAATAAAAGTAGGGCTATTCATTTGGCCCGGACCGGACCGGATGTAGTCCTTCAGCGCCCGGACCGATTACATATCGGGCTGCAGCCCAGACCGGTTTGACCCGATTTCTCTCTTCTTCTTTTTTTAAAATAATCATATTAATGCATAAATGCTTGTTAATTCACTCTCCTGATATTAATGCATGGATTTCATGTGCTTGTTAATTCACTTTCCTCACCTGGATCAATGGCATAAAATTAAAGTTAAAAAATTGACATTTTTGTAAATTTGGCTTGATCTATTTTCAAGCCTAATAGGCATGTCGTGAAACAAATACGGGTCAAGATGGTCATACCCACAAATATTCTACGTTCCACAAATTCAGCCCGCAACTATTGTGAAAGATGAAGGCCTTTTCACTCACAACCTAACAGATCCAAAAAAGGTTGAAAAAATCGCAGTATCTAACTGACAAACTCACAAATTTTATGTAAATAGAAAACTTGCATCTCCTTTAAGTCGTATTAAAAAAAAAACCTTTTCAACTTAACCTGATAGATACAAAAAGGTTTGCCAAGAGAAAATTAAAGATCGGAACAAACACCTTTATAACCCAACCGGAGACTTTAGATGAAATCATCCTTCCAAAGTCA